>JBBFKN010000011.1:19649376-19899112 GCA_039654755.1 Calcarius lapponicus
TGCCCGGCCGGCCGAGTGCTGGCCGTCCCGGCCTATGCGTCCTTCCTTGTCCTTAGTCTTCCGTCCTTCCTTCCTACGGCGATCCTGGTGCTGCGCTGCCCTAGGCGGCCGGCCGGCCTAGTTCGGCCTCCTTCCGAGGCGGTCCGTGACGGTCATATGTGCGTCCTTGCCGAGGCTGCCTTCCGTTCCGAGGTGCGGCCGGCCTTGGCGGCCTGGCCTATGCTGTCAGTTCCGTGATCTGCCGTGCGCGGCCAGGCCTGTCCGTCCGCCGCCGTGCCGTGTCATGCCGCCTGACTTCCGGTCCTGCAGGCCGGCACTTTCCGCCTGCCTATGGCGGCCTGAGGGCCCGCCTATTCTTCCTTCCTAGCGGCCTGGACTGCCGGCAGGCGGACGGCCTGGCCGAGGCGGCAGGCCTGAGGCGTCCGGCCTGGCGGCCGGTCGATGGCGGCCTGGCCGAGTTGCGGTCTCGCCTTGCGGCGGCCGTGCCTAGCGGCCGGCCGTCGTTACGGCTGCAGGTAGGCGGCAGGCCGAGCGGCCGGCAGAGGCGCTTATCACTCACCACCCTACCCGCGGGGGCGGCGGCCCCGCGCGTAAGATCTCGCCACTACCTCCGCACTTCTTCCGCACATCCTTCCTTCCTCCGCCACTTCCTTCCTTCCTTCATCGCCACTATCCTTCCGCCACTTCCATCCGCACTATCTTCCTTCCTTCCTTCCGCACTTCCTTCCGCCACATCCTAGTCCTTCCGCCATCTTCCTTCGTCAGTCCGCCACTTCCTTCCGCCACTTCTGCAATTCCGCCACTTTCCTTCTTGCCCCTTCATCCTTCCTTCCTTCCTTCCTTCCTTCCTTCCTTCCTTCCTTCTTCCTTCCTTCCTTCCTTCGCCACTTCCTTCCGCCACTTCCTTCCGCCACTTCTTCCGCCACTTCCTTCCTTCCGCCACTTCCTTCCGCCACTTCCTTCCTTCCGCCACTTCCTTCCTTCCGCCACTTCCTTCCTTCCGCCACTTCCTTCCGCCCCTCTCCGCACTTCCTTCTTCCTTCCTTCGCCACTTCCTTCTTCCCTTCTCGCAACCTTCTCCTTCCTTCCTTCGCCACTTCCTTCCTCCGCCACTTCCTTCCGCCACTCTCTTCCTTCCTTCCAGCCACTGTTCCTTCCTTCCTTCCAGCACTTCCATCCACTTCCTTCCTTGCCTTCCTTCCTTCCTTCCTCTTCTTCCTTCCTTCCTTCTTCCTTCCTCTTCCTTCCTTCCTTCCTTCCTTCTTCCTTCCTTCCAGCCTCCTTCCTCCTTCCTCCGCCACTCCTTCCTTCCGCCACTTCCTTCCTTCCTGCCGCCACTTCCTTTCCTTCCGCCACTTACTTCCTTCCGCCACTTCCTTCCTTCCGCCACTTCCTTCTTCCGCCACTTCCTTCCGCCACTTCCTTCCTTCCGCCACTTCCTTCCTTCCGCCACTTTCCTTCCTTCCTTCCTTCCTTCCTTCCTTCCTTCCTTCCTTCCTTCCTTCCTTCCTTCCTTCCGCCACTTCCTTCCTTCCTTTCCTTCCTTCCTTCCTTCCTTCCTTCCTTCCTTCCTTTCCTTCCTTCCTTCCTTTCCTTCCTTCCTTCCTTCCTTCCTTCCTTCCTTCCTTCCTTCCTTCCTTCCGCCACTTCCTTCCGCCACTTCCTTCCGCCACTTCCTTCCTTCCGCCACTTCCTTCCTTCCGCCACTTCCTTCCTTCCGCCACTTCCTTCCTTCCGCCACTTCCTTCCTTCCGCCACTTCCTTCCGCCACTTCCGCCACTTCCCGCCACTTCCGCCACTTCCGCCACTTCCTTCCTTCCGCCACTTCCTTCCTTCCCGCCACTTCCTTCCTTCCTTCCTTCCTTCCGCCACTTCCTTCCTTCCTTCCTTCCTTTCCGCCACTTCCTTCCTTCCTTCCTTCCTTCCTTCCTTCCTTCCTTCCTTCCTTCCTTCCTTCCTTCCTTCTTCCTTCCTTCCTTCCTTCCTTCCTTCCTTCCTTCCTTCCTTCCTTCCTTCCTTCCTTCCTTCCTTCCTTCCTTCCTTCCTTCTTCCTTCCTTCCTTCCTTCCTTCCGCCACTTCCTTCCGCCACTTCCTCCGCCACTTCCTTCCGCCACTTCCTTCCCCCGCACTTCCTTCCTTCCTTCCTTCCGCCACTTCCGCCACTTCCCGCCACTTCCCCGCCACTTCCTTCCGCCACTTCCTTCCGCCACTTCCTTCCGCCACTTCCTTCCGCCACTTCCTTCCGCCACTTCCTTCCTTCCGCCACTTCTCTTCCGCCACTTCCTTCCGCCACTTCCTTCCTTCCGCCACTTCCTTCCTTCCTTCCTTCCCTTCCTTCCTTCCGCCACTTCCTTCCGCCACTATCCTTTCCTTCCGCCACTTCCTTCCTTCCGCCACTTCCCTTCCGCCACTTCCTTCCGCCACTTCCTCTTCCTTCCGCCACTCTCCTCCTCCTTCCGCCACTTCCTTCCGCCACTTCCTTCCTTCCGCCACTTCCTTTCGCCACTTCCTCTGCCACTTCCTTCCTTCCACCACCTCCTTCCTGGTGTAGCTGAGGCTAAATGGAGCCCCTTTGAATGAGAATGGTGTGAATCTTGTAGTTATTTTTAATCAGTTTTTGCTGCAGTTTGCCGTGTCCCAGGGTGCCCTGCAGGCTCAGAGCGTCTCTCACACACACAGCACAGACCCTGCAGGGTCTCTGCGCCAGGGGTGCCAGACCTGGCAGGGCACAGTGGGGCTGTGGCACCACACAAAGGGGTGTGAATATCGTTATTATTTTTAATAATTATCAAAATAATTTTTTGTAATTATTTTTTAATCTTGTTATTATTTTTAATCAGTTTTGCTGCAGTTTGCCCTGTCCCAGAGTGTCACACACACACCACACACACACACCTGGTACAGACCCAGTGGTGTCTCTGCCACCAGGGGATGCCAGACCCTGAGGATCTGGCTGCTCCCACCCGGCAGGGCACAGTGGGGCTGTGGCACCACACAGAGCGTGTGAATCTTGTTATTTTTAATCATTTTTGCTGCAGTTTGCCCTGTCCCAGGGTGCCCTGCAGGCTCAGAGTGTCACACACACACACCTGGCACAGACCCAGCAGGGTCTCTGCACCAAGGATGCCTCTTGGGGTCTGTCTGCTCCCCACCTGGCAGGGCACAGTGGGGCTGTGGCACCCTTGGGTGGCAAAGGGCAGAGTTTTGGAGACGGTTCAGCCACCCTGGCTCTGCCACTGGGGCAGCTCCACCCCTGCCAGCGTTTTGCATGGAGCCTGTGCAGCCCAACACTCCCTGGGCACCCCTGCAGGGTCCCTTTGCTCAGCCCCTGCCTTTGGGGGCATCTTGGTGCTCTGGGAGTCAGGACCAGGCCCTTCCCAATGGACAGAGCCACCCCAGGAAGGCGAACAAGGGAGGATGCAGAGACCTGCCTGGCCTTTCTGGATGTGATGTGGAGGCTGTGAGCAGGGACAGCGCTGTCCTGGCTCCTGAGAGGTGACAGATCCCCCCGGGGCTGGTGGAATGGAGCCACGTGCATCCCGGCTGATTGTCAGCCCCGTGCAGCAGCAGCTGAAATTTGTACAATTGCAGCGTGTCAAACGGGCTGAAAAGGGCAACAGGGAGCAAATGACTAAGTAAGACCAGTTCAAATTATTGTCTTTATCAACCCCCTGTGCTCATATCTGACAGAAGAAGCTGTTTTGGCCAGTTGGTTCCATCAAGGTCTCCTCTTTCTGGGCTGCAAGATGATCTCTTTGAACTAGCTGAGTGAAAATACATATTTGTGTCAGACAGCCTTTGCATGTGTTTTTCATCCTCTTTCTGCAGAGGTAGGAAATCATCTTTTTTTTCTTTTTTCTTTTTTTTCCCTTAAAAAAAAAAAAAAGTCCTCTATCTTTAGGATTGGTGGGAGAAGCCATTTGCAACTGATGGGTGTAAATTATGCCTGCTTAGTCAGACAAGAAAATTAGAGACTGCAGCATTAGCCTCTGCTCGCTATTATCTTTGCATGGAACCAGTTTACAGAGAGACTTGGTATGCTCCATGGCATTCTGCTCCACTCTCACGTGACCTGTTTGTGACCTGCCAGCCCAGCACGTGCCCATTGTGCAGACCCAGCCAGGGCAGCTCCTTTTTCTCCTCAACAAAGGTACCAACTGGCACAGCAGAAGGTTGGGCACCTGCCAGCCTGGGAGTGCACAGGGCTCTTTGCTCCCCACATGGCTAATTACCCATGCAAAGATTGGGAATGAGTTGTTATAATACCTTTTTTTTTTTTCCTTTTCCTTCTACGCATGCAAAGGGCAAGAAAAGATCACGTTATTTCAAATGCCTGATAAATTCCACTTCAGTGGAATTAGGCTGGGAATTAATTTGGCCAGCTGCAGCCAGTTGTTTTGCCCAATCCCTGCAAATTCCGGCCCATTTCCAATTGACAGCAAATTTCTTTGGTTGTTCCAGCACGTCCAGAGGAAGTTTAAATGTTGGGGTGAGAAGCTGTGATGTGGATCTGGCCTGTACCTACTGGGAACAAAATCTGCCTGATGTGTGGGGACAAGGGGATCCCTGCCCCGGGAAGGGAGGAGGGGGGCTGGAGGGAGCAGGGGGTGCAGCCCACAGGAGATGCTGTGTAATGTTAAATGAGGGGTGTTAAATGTGTGGAGGCACAAATTACATGCCTGCTGGAGGAAAATGAGCTGGCCCTGAGCTATGGAGGGATCCCACCTTTGGGCAGGGCTGTGGAAGGGCACAGGGGGGTGCCAGGTCCTGCCCCGAGGTGGCTCAGGGGCTGGGATGATCCTGGTGTTCTCCTGGCACCTCTCAGTCAAATTCCTACCTGCAACCACCCCAAGCATCTCCCACAGTTTCAGCTCAAACCCCAGCCTCTGTGAGATTTGCAGAGCCCACTTTTCCCACTGTCCTGCCTGGATAACGAAATAGCAATTCCCAGCGTCCTGTCTGCTCCTGGCTGTGTCCCTGCTTCGTGCTGGAGTGGGCAGTGCCAAGCCCAGCACCCAGAGCTCTGATGGGCAGCAGGGCTGGGGGTAGTGCAGAAAATCCCCTTTAAATACATCCCTGTTTGGTTTTTTCGGGGCTTGTTTGTGTCCAGTGAAAGCTTGGAGGGGGAACCTCTCCATTAGGCACCACGGCCCAGCTCTTCCCTCCCAGCTCAGATCATGGGATATGAGGAGCTGTCCTGGATTGCCAAGCAAATTGTATCTATTTGCCATCTGTATGGCAGGTGTCTCCCGTTCATGGGCAGTTCTCCTTATCTCTTCCAACAATCCCTCCTCCCTCTGGAGGGGACACCTGCTGATAACAGCCATGGAATGTCCCTGCATGGCTGATCAGAACTACAGCATCCCACTGGGAGATGGGAGCCCAGGAGGGAGGAGCCAAGCATTCCTACCCGGATAGAATCTGGAGAATCTGGAACACCAGCACGGCTTCTGCACTGGATTCCCCAGAGGAACAGCAGCTGCCTCTTCCCCCTGGATCTTCAGAGGCAGATGCACCTTTCTCCAGGATCCCTGCTCCAGCAGAGCCACCCCTGACACTGCAGGAGGGCTGAGCCACACATACAATCAATGGGGCTGTGCCAGCACCCTGACCCACAGAGGTGTCAGGCTGGGTTCTGACTCTGGCAGGGTTGGTTTAGTTCACTGCATTTGGTTATTTCATCCTTTTAGTTTCTTCCCTATTAAAGAACTGTTATTCCTGCTCCCATATTTTTTGCCTGAGAGCCCCTTAATTTAAAATTTATGACAATTTGGAGGGAGGGGGTTTATATTTTCCATTTCAGGGGAGGCTCCTGCCTTCCTTAGCAGACACCTGGCTTTCCAAACCAAAACAAGAGCCTCTGGAGTCAGGGGTTTCCAGTGACCTTGTTTAAGGTGCTGTGAGACTCCTCCTAAACCAGACTATTCTATCAGTTCAACCCCTTTTATTCCCAGTTGCCAGTGTCTGGGTTAATTTTGGCACTTTTCAGCTTAGCAAGCAATGAACGGGTTCAGGTTCTTTCCCAAGGGAAGAAGATTGTGCAGCACGTGGGGATTTGTAGATTGAAAGGGGAGTGTGGGAGGCTTACCATTCACAGGAAGAAAGAAATACTGCTTTATGTATATATGTATATTTTAAATCTGATGTTTATTTGGCATTTTAATGGTGGTAACAAAACAGAGAAAATTAATTTCAAGAGATGGAAAACAAACCGGGTTTTTAAAAATGTGCCGCGCTCTGGTTTTCCTGCCTTCTCCCCAAATCCCAGCAGTGATGCTGGGCATGGCTGCTGCTGCTGGGAGACACCTTTCCCTCCAGCACTGGCTGGGGCCACTGAGCACCTTGGGCAGCTGCTGACATCCCCGTGGAGGAGGATGGAAGATGATGTGCCTCGGGCCAAGCTGTGGGAGGCTTTTTTTTGGAACCATTTCCAGACGGTTCCTTATGGCAGTGCAGCAGATGCAGGGCTCCAAGATCCCCCAGCAGAGGCTCTGGAGGTGCCTCATACAGGACATTTTCTTCTCGTGGCTCTAATTGGAGCTAAATCCCTTAATTTAATTTTGCTGCTGTTTCAGTGTGTTGTTCTGCTTGGTGATGAGGCAGGAGAATAATACATTTAAGCAGCTCTTAGCACAAGCAAAAAGAAGCTGAAGTGGCTTTATTTTACACAGTGTACACAAAATCTTCACTAGATTGTATCTGTGCACAGTCCTCCATGGTGGGAGCGTGACTTGCATATTGAAACTTGGTGTGAAAATCCCTTGGAAAAATAACGAGCCTCCCCTTCCTAGTTTTATTTCCATAAATTTTCCATGGGAAGCATTTGCTTTTTCCAAATGTAAAGGAAAAGCCAGAACTGTGTCCAGTAAGCATCTGATATTTAAAGTATTTGTACACAGAGAAGCACTTTGTGTTGGCTTTTCACAGTATAAAACAAAACAAAAAAATGCATAATTTTGCATAACTATTTTCGGTTTATAAACATTCCCTGGGGGAAGGGAGAGTAAGGTCTTGCCAAAATTATGCGTTCTGCACAATTTTTAATTTTTATATTTTTTTATCCCCAAAGCATTTATTGTTTCCAGGGCTCAGCTGGGGGTGTGATGCCCACTCTGTCCAGGATGGGGGGAGGCTGATGCTGGACTGGGCTGAGTGGCTGTTTTTCAATAAATGAAAGGCAAAATCACATGTAATAGATCCGTTAACACTTATTCCTACAACCCACCAGGGGAGTCAGATGCCTTTCTGCACTGACTAGAAGCAAATACATCTCTTTCCAGGAAAAGCCATCACAATCCTCATATAATATTTCAGTGAGCTACAGCCTGAGAGTGGGGGGGTGAGCAAAATATCCAGCTCTGCCCTCCTGGGGCTCAGCCACTTCCAGCGGGCAGATGTGGCCTGAGAGAGGCAATTACACACCCTCGTGTAGCAGTTTAAAGGTCAAGTACACGAGTAGTTTGACTAGAGATTAAATATAAAGATACCCATTTATGAATTGGGAAAAGAGAAGGAAAAGCCCTGCGAGTAGATTAAAGTCTTGCAGAACTGACTAATAAATCAGCGGCTGGCGGAGCGTGGCAGCCTCAGCTGCCACTCTGGAGTGACTGAGGGTGAGTTTAATAAGGCTTTGCACTTCAGAGGCTAAATGAAGAGCGGGCAGAGAGAGAGCAGCACACCCAATGGCTCAGGGTGGTGGAGAGGGGCTCAGGAAAGGGCAGGAGCCTTGGCTGGGGGGGAGCCAGGGCTGCCTGTGATTCCTCAGAATTTTAGCTTTCATATTTTCCATATATTTGTAATCCTGTAATGCATTAATGTGTAACTCTAAACTCCATATGCAGTGTGAGCTCCTGCTTTCCCATTTTGGGCAGACACAACAATTCCTCTCCAGGCCTAGAGAATGTGTATTACTATTCAGAGGAAAAAAGAAATGCTGCTTTTAATTTTTTTTTAATCTGATGTTTATTTGGCATTTTAATGGTGGTAGGAAAACAGAGAAAATGAATTTCAAGAGACAGAAAGCAAACTGTTTTTTAAAAATGTGCTGCACTCTGGTGCAGCAGATCTCACTGTCTCAGTGAGGTGCAGATCTCACCGCCTCAGGCCCCCAGAGATGGAAACAAAAGTGACTTGGGGGGAGCAAATCTGGGTTGAATGACTTCATTAGCTGAAGCTGTAATTGGAAAATGAACCCCCAATATGGATCAAACTTATAAAAGTGTGAAAACCCCTGACCCATTGTCCATTTTGGATGCAGCCCCTGGAGGGCTTTGCCCAAAACGTACCTGAAGGCTCTTCAATAAATATAACTGCTTTTTATTGCCTTAATTGTGTCTGGTCTCTCTTTTTATGTTGTCCCTAAAAGGCATCACCATCATGTAGGCCCAGCCTTTCCCATGGTTCCTTTTATCTCTCAGTGCTGCTTTTATCTACCAACAGATCCAGAGCTGGGATGTAAAGACAAATCCCTCATTCCTCACACCCTGGTGGGAGATGGACCTCACAGGGCAGGTGCAGTGGCACCAGGTGAGGCAGGAATTCACCCCAGCAGCAGCCCCTTGCTTTTCCTGAGTGCTCACTCCCAACAGGGCAGGTTCCATGGCACCAGGTAAGGCAGGAATTCACTCCATCCCCTTGCTTTTCCTGAGTGCTCACTCCCAACAGGGCAGGTTCAATGGCACCAGGTGAGGCAGGAATTCACTCCAGCCCCTTGCTTTTCCTGAGTGCTCACTCCCAACAGGGCAGGTTCAATGGCACCAGGTGAGGCAGGAATTCACTCCAGCCCCTTGCTTTTCCTGAGTGCTCACTCCCAACCGGGCAGGCTCAGCCTGCAGGATTGATTGCTGGCTCAGGGAATGAGCAGCTCTAGGTGAAGTCAAGGGTGATCAGCCTCAGCCAGACAGTCAGCTCCCAGGAGATGCTGTGTGCCAAGGGTACCTCTGGCTATAAATTGCTTTGGATGTTTGAATATAGACCTCTTGTAAACCCAGGCACTGCACAGGACACTTGTGTCCTCGCTCTGCCATCACACTCTCAATCACTGCCTGTTATTCAAGGTCATAAGAGCCTGTAGTGATCCAGAATTAAATCAAATGGGTTTGACTGCTGTATTTTTTTGTCTTGTCTTTGCACACAGTTTGCACATATTCCTGTTCCCAGGTAAGAGCCCCGTGCAATGCCAAACAGGCTGGTCTGCACTGGGGACAGGCTTGGGAAGCACATCTTACCCCTGTCAGGAAAATAAATCCACAAACATCAGAGGTTTATGTCCAAAAAGGAGACAGAGGAGTCCTTTTACTTTATTGGAATTGGAGTTTTCCCAGTTTTCTGAAGGCTTTGCAGTTGTGTCCTGTGGGGATCTCCCAGGTCCAGCTTGGCGCTGATGCATCAGGCACCTCCTGAGCAGCCACGACTGGATTATTTCTGCAGGGTGCTCTCAGAATCTGCTCCAAGAGGGAGCACGGTGCTGAGAGCCTCTGGCAAGCAAAGCACTCAGGCCCCCATTAAAAACAAGCAGAACAAGTTTAATCTCTGGATGGCAGGGAAGTTTGCATCGTCAGCAGGGTTTGATCCAAGTTTTCAAGGCAAAATTGAAATCGTTCTTCACCAGGCTCAACACATTGATCTTTAGAAAAGAGCCCTTGTAAATAAGCTCCTTGAGACTGTGTCACCCTCTTTCTCCTCCAAAGCTACTCCTCTGTGAGAAGGGCAATCCCTGAGGATGCTCCAAAAGCAAGAATGAGGATAAGCAGAAATGGCTTTAGGGAATTTTCTCTCTCATTCCTTCTCCATCCCACCACTGCATGCACACATCACATGCTCCAGATCACAAGCCATTAATAAGGAAAAACACTGATGCTCGTTTCCCCTCTCCCAAGAAGGGCTGAGTTACTTTCCTAAGCAGTTCATCCTCTCTGCTGTCAGAGCAGGCTCAGGGCAGGACCCACTGCACACCCTTGGCTCTTCTGTGGGTGCCAGGGTGACAAAAAGCACATTGGTTGGGCTCTGGTTCAGGAGCTTTCTCCCCCACCATCCATGCTCTTCCTCTCCTTAGGGCCATGGTTTTCCATGTCCTCTCTCAGTGAGGAATCCTTCAGGCTTCCTGGAACCTGCAGAAATCTCCTTGTTCGTCCTGCTGCTGGCTGAGGCTCCTCTCAGTGCACAGGTGCCTGCAGGCAGCCCCCAGGGTTCTGCTCATCCTCCCTTATCCACATCAAGAATTTATTTTTTTTCCACCTGGCAAAGCACAGAGGCCAAGGCGCCACCTCCCACTTTTTGGCAATTATTGGAAATTAAAAAGCACTTAAGCAAAGTCCCCTCTATCAAAGTTCCCCTCTATCTTGTCCAAGACACCACCTCTTGTTCTCCAAATCTCATCTCTTTTTGTACACCCCAAAAAAAGGAGGAAACCCAGCCCACATCCTGGGGAGGGAGGCACATCCTGGGGTGCTGTGCTGCAAATCAGAGGCAATGGAAGGGATGCATTCTCCTGCCTTTGGGCATGGTGCTGTGGGAGCTGGATGCAGGTTCACCTTCCCTCAGTGCTCATCCCATCCCATCCCCTCTCTGGGCTGCCTTTGGGGCAGAATGAATGATCCTCTTAGGATCCATCAGATGTTTTTAGGAATATTTTCAGCTGAAAGGAGAAGCAGCTAATGTTAGACTTGCTCTAAGCATGAGATTTCCCTGGCAGGGTTGGATATATTTAGGGCATCTGAATGCCAGAGAATTATAAAGTGGTTTTGGGCTTTTTTCCCTTCCTCACAAAATGAAACACCACGATCCCTTTCAGCATCTTGTAAATTGCACTTGAAAAATGGCAAAGTTTCCTATTTGGAGACTTAAATTTTTTTTATTTTTTAATTATCTCCTGGTAAACCTTGAGATGGCTCAAGGTTGAAACAGCTGGGGGAGCATGGGGCTCCCCTGCACAGCGTGACTGGTGTGACTGGTGTGGCTGCCACCACTTTCTGCTGGAGTAGCATTGCCTCTTGTGGGATGTGATGGTGCAAAATGCTGAGCACTTCAGATCTGATCTTCAAGTATCTTTGACTTCTCTAAGCTGATTCATTAGTGTCAAGTTAAGAACATGTTTAAATGATTTGCAGAATTGAGCCCAGCCAATGTGATTTGCAAATTAGATACATTTCCACGGGTCTTTTTCCTTAGACTTATTGGATTTTAAATGGGTTTGAAGGGATTCTGTGACAGTTGCTGTGACCTACTTCAGAGCAGAGGCTGGTGAGTCTATCCCATAGCTCTGTGCTGACTGACAATGTCTCTCTAAATTCAGACCTGGCCATTTTAATGTAATTTTCCTGTTAGGGGGGAAAAATAATCAGGGTGTAAATGGGGCAAAATCACAGGAAAAGCATTACACTTATATGTAATTTTCCTGTTAGGGAAAAAAAAATAATCAGGGTAAAAAATGGGGCAAAACCACAGGAAAAGCATATTTTAACAGTGGCAGGCATCAAACCCCTGTTCTACACTGAAGAAGGAGGATTTTCCCTCTCCCTCCCTCCTCATCTAATGTGGACAAATCTGCCTGACCAGGGACAGAGCCAGGAGTGTGCTGACCAAGCATCTCAGTGGTGACATGTAGCATTTGATTGTGTGTTGTTCCAAAATAATGTATTCCAAATTTCCTGTTGGTCCAGAAGGTGGATTGGGGGTTGGAGGATAACATTTCTATTGGGGGAAACAACTCTAATTTATTTTTTCCAAGCAAAGCTGTGTCTGTGCTGAAAGTGCAAATGGCCGTGATGCATTTTTCAGAGTGAGTCTCAGTGGAAGATGCAGCAGCACCGGTGTGGGAGAGGCTGCTCTGGCACTGGGGCTGGGATGGCTCTGGGCACACTGGGCTCCCCAGCAAGGGGAAAAGGGGTTTTTTGAGCTGGGTTGCCATCAGCGTGGTGGCTGCTCTGAGCCTGTGGGTGCTGCCTTGTTCAGCCCCTAATTCACAGTGTCAGGGGCAGCTGGAGCACAGCCCAAGGCAGAACCTGATCAAACCTGGCCAGCACCAGAACCTCAGTGGGTCTGCCAGGACACAGGGCCAGGAGAACCTCTGGTGGTTGTGGAAACCCAACAGGAGACAGGGAATATTTCTGTGTCTGCTCTGGGGTGCCCTGACCCCCAGGGGAGCACTGACTTTGACCCTCATTCATGAAGAAAGTTTCCCAGACTTCAAGATAGACTGGAATCCACAAAAGTGTGAAATAGATTATAGAGAGTAGTGTAGGTGTATCACTTAGATGGGAAATTGAGGTTTTGGATGGAAGCAAGATGGAGGGCACAGGGTGTCATCCTGGGTTTCTTCTTCATGCTTCTTCTTCCTTCTTCTTCATGGGTTTGGGTGGCATTTTGTAATTGGGCAGAAAAGTGCCCATTGCGGGCTCTTTGGGATCAGTTATTGGGTTAAAAGGGAAATAATCGAGGTGTCAGTTCTTAATTGGATAGTTTAGCTTTAAAAGACCTTGTAACAAGAGATTGTTGGCCGTTTTGTGGTGCTTTTCCAGCGTGCTGAGCCTGGTGTGGACAGCGCACAAACCTCTAGAATAGATAACAATAAACCAGTCTCAGACACTCTGCTGGTCAGAGTGACTCTGAGATCCACACAAGCCTCTTTTTCCCAGCCTGGCAGCCAAAGAAGGAGTCGGGATTCTTCTGTTCTGCTTTTCAAGGTTGTTTATTTTTACTAATCTATACCATTCTTTCTCCGACCTGCCATAGGTCTGTCTGGCAGGTTGGGTTGAGGCACACTGGTGTTATCTTTTTATACTAAAAACTACCTGTACAATATTTACAATAACTTCCCAATACCTATCACCTATGTTAGACAGTGAGCTTCTACTCTAAACCAATCCAAAAACACCAACATCACAGCAGAAGATGGAGGCCAAGAAGAATAAGAAGGAGAAAGAAGAAGGAGAAAGGCTGGACATGCCCAGTTTCCTCCATCTTGCCTCTTGAACCTCCATTCTAAAAACCCCAAAATTCTACATTTTCACCCTGTGATAAATTCACTATCATTCTACTCAAACTTTCTTGACTTGTAATTCTTCATATAGAGGTGGTAATTTGCTCCATGGGTCAAAATCAAAGCCACGGGGGTCTTGGGCTGTGTGCCAAGGTCTCTGAGCCCCCTGGGCAGGGGCTGGAGCCATCCAAGACAGCCAGAGGGATGTCCTGGCTTCCAACAAACCAAGAACCCAAAGACCAGAAAGATCCAGTGGGTCTCTCCTTCCTGACACAAAACCACTCCAGGAGGGTCTCCCCCAACAGGGGAGCCCCCAGCCAGAGTCCCAAAGTCCCAGAAGTTGGGGAATCGGCAGCAGGAGCCCAACAGGTGGTTCTGGAAAGCTTGAGGAGAGAGGAGCTGTGTGAGGATCTGAGCGTGTGGGTCTGGGGGAGCGCAGGCAGGAGCGGAGAGAGAACAATGCGTTGTTTGGAAAGATTAAATGGAGTCATCATTAATGAGGCACTTCAAAAATAGCTTTGTCACTTTTACTCACAAAGGGAAGTCATTGTGGTGAAATTACCTGCTCATCTCGTGCTGGCTTCCCACCACGCTGTGCCTCCAGTGGGAAGGGACTCAAAAAGCTCTGTTTTGGTTTTTTTTGTGGTTTTTTTTTTTTTCTTGGAAAGCCAATGCTGTGTGGGGGTGTGTTTGTAATCAATGGGAGCTGGTAGCTAATGGATTCAAAAAGTTTAGAAGCCAGCAACAAACTGAAGGCATTAATAACTGTTGCTTTCAAGTCAATGGGATTGATTAGCAAATTCCCTTTATTTCTGAATGATCATTGTAGAAAAGTGGAGAGCAAACCAATAGTGAGAGATGTACCTGCAAGCAATAACACATGATTGCAGGCTGGGCTGCAGAGCCCGGGCTGGTGACACAACAGATCATTCATAATTGTCAGGCAAATTACCCAGCTGGTATTGAGCTTTAAAAAATGAACCATAAGAAGGATTTCATATTGATTTTTGTTCCGTTAGAAACAATATAAGGCTGCCTTAAAGAACTGAGAACAGACAGCAATTGATTCTCTTTCCTTTTGAGCAAATTCTAGTAGAATTTGATATTGGTTATTAATGGAGGATTTATGAATGCTTTTCCTCTCTCTTTCACATCTCTCTTGCTGTTGGAGAGATTGGAAGGAACAGGACCTGAACTAGAACTTGGGGAAAATTGGTGCCATAGGACACAAAGTGCCTTGAAAGTGGATATTTCACTGATCTTGTAGAGAAGGGTAAAAAATTAAATCCAGAGTCCAAGAGAAATTGTACAGGCCAGAGACCACTGATTCCTGGCAGGTAGGGAGGATGTGCTGCTGCCAGCTCTGCAGTTCATTTCTGCTTCTCTGCCGAATATTGGGATTATCACCAGTTCCTCCTCACTGCCCTTCCTCTGCTGTAAAGGTGCTGCCATTAAACCACTTATTTATGAAATATTAGGCCTGTATTTGCAAACAGAGAGTTCAGATGTCTAGTTCCTAAATGACTGCTAGGCTTTAATGTGAAAATGCCCTTCCTGTGACTCTTAGGTGTTGGTTTCATGGGGGTTTGTGAGTCCTCAGCAGACCAGGGCTCCTTTCTAAGGCAGACAGAGGCATCCCCTCCCCAGTACCAAAAAATGATGCCACTGCATCCATGGTGTGTGTGGGATTCAGCTCCCCTGCTTCCTCCCAGACAGATCCATTTGCTCTTCCATTCCCCCACAATAAACACACAGCCCCTCATCCATGAAGGTTACACATCCATCCTTCCTCCTCGGAGGCACAGGCAAAGCCTGTAAGACCTAATGTTATTTAAGGTCCTCCTTACATGAAAATGAGATGTAATCACCCTTCACAGGCGAGGCATTCTGAGGGGATTCATTCCACATAATTCTGCATTAAGGTGGCTCAGTGAGGATGTTTTGTGCTGGCTGTGAGGAGGGGGAGGCTGGGTGGGGTCTGGCCAGGTACCTGTGGCTGAGCATTTTCCCTTTTTGAGCTCCCTGCAGTGAGGCTGGAGAGCCATGCACAGCACTGGTGTTTGAGGTAAACCAAACCAAAGCAACCAGTTAGCTTAGTCATGCTGAAAGTGTTTCTGTTTTTCCTTTAAATACTTCCCTGCTGCCAATGGCAATATGATGTGAAAACAGATATTATATTTCCTCTGCTGGCATCACCTGGAGGGTGGTGTGGCCCTATTTGAGGGGAGCCACTTGCATCTGCCATTGTGCTGGCTATCAAAAACATTTTTTTGGGCCAGGATGGTCATCACCTGGTGCTATGTCCACAGCCAGTCCTTGGCAGAGTCTGGTTGGGGCTGTCAAATTCCAGATCTAAAATAACATCTGTGTGTTTCTGATTTCCTGGAATACCAGATGTGCTTCAGCCCAGCCCTTGGAGCATCAGCTTCTGCAAGAGCACTGCTTTGTAGGGGCTGGTTGTTCACACCCTCCTGTTAATGGTGAAGATTTAAAACTGCCAACATTAATCACAGGATCAACATTACTCACCAACACGTCAAGGCCTGAAGCTGCTGCAAGCTGGTCAGATTTACACAGATCATATGGCTAAATAATTGGAGTTGAGCAGATTAGTGTGTTATGCATCTGATGAAATGATCCCTGAATGTGCTACGGCCTGGTGCCAGGGCATTATGAGAGGTGGAAAATCCATGTTTGCTGCCAGTGACATTCAAGTGACAATGAAAGCTGTTGCATTTACAGATGCTAAAAGCCAAAAAATTAAAGATGTAAGACTCTTATCAGGAGCCCAGGAAGAAAAGACATATCAGGAAAAATACAAATCTTATATTTTTGTGCATTTGTGCAATGATTTTGGCTCTAGGAAGGGCATGTGTGAGCTGGAGCAGCTTGAGGGGGGGACAGGACTCACCATCTCAGGCTGCTGCAGATGTGCTGATGTTCCTGTGGTTATCGTGGCTCTGGCATCTCCACAGATCCAGAGATGCACACAGCATCAGCACAGAAATCTATTAGCATAAATTACTGACAAATTCACCTCAAAAGCCAAGCCCCGGCTCCACGATTAAAAATAGTGACAGAACTTCAAAGGGGCAATAGGCATGATTTATTTTTAAGATAATGTGAATAATTTCAAGTACCAAAGGAAATGCTTATGCTGCTTTCTGTAGTGTTCTGCATAATCTGCTGTGTCCAGCTAAGATTAGATAAAACTCAATGCAGGATCTTTTTTCCCTTCCACATTAACTCTTTGACTTTTTCCAGAGAGGAGCTTGCAGAGCTTCACATGCAGGATGTTCTGGGCCCTGCTTTCAGATGAAACTTTTGAGGGGTTTTGTTTTTCAGTTTTTTGTTTGGTTTTTTTCCTGCCTGTGCTGCTCGTGGCTGCCCCTGTGTGAGCTCTGGGCATTGGGAGAGGCGTGGAATGGTTTGGGTTGGAAGGGACTGGAGGGATCATCCAGTCACAGTGATGATGCCCTGGAGTGGCTCCCTAGAACAGAGTTAGGAGAATAAAGTGGGGATTTAATAAAGGCCTTCAATAGATACACCTTGGCAGCCAAAGCCTCTCAGAGGCTGCACCCAAAATGACCAACTGTTGTATTTGGGTTCCCCCCAGATGAAGGCAGGAATGATGATTCTAACTCCAGGTTCTCAGAAGGTTAATTTATTACTTTATAATACTATATTATATTCAAGAATACAGAAAGGATACTTACTGAATGCTATAAAGATAATAATCAAAACTCGTAACTCTTTCCAGAGTCCTGACACAGCTTGGCCCCGATTGGCCAAAGAGTGAAAACAACTCACAGCAGAATCCAATGGAACAATCACCTGTGGGTAAACAATCTCCAAACACATTCCAACGGAGCACAACACAGGAGAAGCAAGTGAGATAAGAATTGTTTTCCTTTTCTCTGAGGTTTCTCAACTTCCCAGGAGAAAATCCTGGGCGAAGGAATTTTTTCAGAGGATGTGAATGCTACAACCAATGGGTGATGAGTTTTTCAGACAGAAATAAGTTTGGTTACACATCAGGGGTTAATCCTCCAATTACAATTACAATCCTGCAATTACAGCCTCAGGTAATGAAGTCACATCTCCCCAGTTCCCCTCCACCCCCCAATTCACTTTATACTTTTGGGGGCCTGAGGCTGTGAGGAGTCCTTGGATCTCAGGCCTGCAGGAATTGTTCTGTCTGACAAAAATGTGAAGACAGTAGTTAACACTTTATGTAGAATTTAGAGTTATGCATTAATGCAGTAAAGATTTAAAAAATATAAAGGCTAATATCCTAAGGCAACAGGCCCCAGCAATGTCTGTGGCAGGTGGGGTGTGTGGTCACATCCCTGCTAGCCAGGGTCCATCCAGCTTCACCCTCCCTGCCTGTTTTCATCCAAAACTTTTTATTTACTCACTCTGGGTGCAAATGAGCCTTTCACACAACCATCAGCAAAGCTCATTTGCAATGTGTCAGGCATCTTTAAAAGTCCATTTTGTTTCATCAGGCCTTTAATTCTTTGCAAATTACTCAGGCTCAAAAGGGAGTGAACACTTCTGTAAAACTGACGTGATCTGGCGTCTCTTTTCCTGCACTTAATCTACTTTTGGTTCTAATATCATGGCAATCTTTCTCATTTCAGGAGCTCCTGGAACACACTCATGGTGCTGGTGAGTCTGTTCCCACCTCAGAAAGCTCCTCCAGGCCACAGTAATTGTGCAACATTGGGACAACACTAATTCATTTCCAAGTTTCTCCAGGATGGGCTCCAATGAGGATGAACTGGGCTCCACCTGCACTCTGGTTTTATCCACCAATTTTGTTTTATCCCATTTGTATGGCAGAATTCTTCAAAACAAAGCAAAAAGAACTTTCAGGAACCAATCAAAGCCCAGCCAAAAGCATTCTCTTGCCCCTTAGCCGTGCAGGCAGCCCAGCCTGTCCCAGAATGAGCCCTCCTCATCCTTCCACTCTTTCTCTTTCCTGTTGTTAGTGGCAGCAGAGGGAGGATCAATGCCTTTGGTGTCAGGGCATGACAATAGCTGTGTGTTCTGGCCATGATATTGACAGCTCTGCTGCTTTTCTTGTGTTGTCTCTGCTTCATTTGTGAAAAGTACCACAATTATCCCCTGGTAGTCATTTTGGGAATGGCAACAGCTTGAAAAGAAAGCACAATGGGTACACCTGATTGAAAGAAAACACTTTAAATATTGAACAATTTTTTCTAAATGGTTCAATATTTCCAGTTTTGTTCAATTTTCTATCTACTTCAGCACTTAGCATGTGCACAACTGTTTTGTATGAACCTTAACAATGGACATTTTACATCGAGAGCATTCAGAGCAGCAAAAATGCAGAAAGGTTCATCCTCCCCACCCCTTCTCACTGCTCTGCATCTCTCCTTCCATGTTCTCTCAGGCAATTACCAAACCCTTAAATCTGCCTTTCCCCCCCATCCATGCAGTTCTGCCCAGCCTAATTGTCAGTCTGTCTTTCATTAAGCCAACTGCAGACTTTTGATCTACTCCTTTGGAAGAGCTTTTGTGCTCAGCATTTGAACGAACCAGTCCCCTGTTTACAAGATTTACATCAAAATAAGGTTTCTGGAAAAGAAAATGCAGCTTAGCAAAATAAAAAATTGTGCAAAGCCCCGAGAGAACTAATTCATCTGCATCTCAGCAATAATAGTAATAATAAAAAATAGCATGAGACAGGCTGGCTTGGCAATGTGGAGCTGCAGTAGGGATGGGGTGTTCTCTGTTCTCCAATTTTTTGGGTGCCTGTTGAAGCAGCTGCAAGTGTGTGGGATCAAGGTGCTGCACCCCTGTGCCTCTTTTCATTTGGAAAATGTGTTTGATACCAGCTCTGTGGGCTTTGTACTCAGGTAATTCCCAAAAGCCCTGAGCTGGAGCCGAGCTTGGGCAGGGGGATCCCAGCCCTGCTTTGGGATAACTCTGCTCCCTGGGGATGTGCTCAGCTCTGGAGTGAGGAAGAGTTCCTTGTGCCCTTGTTCTAGACACGCACCCTGTCACTTAGGGAAAAATCAATTTAGGAGCTGACAAAAGCTGAGGGAAGCTGCAGCAGTTAATTAATAGCCCCGTGTCTCGCACAGTTGGCTCCAACAGCAGACTCCGGTGTCGGAGTTAATTGGGAAGTCAGGCCAGATCCTATCCTACAGAACAAGTTCATGTTAATAAGTGATTTCTGTATTCAAGGGTAGTTTTTATTCAATTTCTAGTACTTTATTTTGGCTAGCAAGTCAAATATTCTTGAAGTATCAAAACAATCTTTGTAGCTGTGGAAGGGGAGCGTGGCGATGTCATTAAAACCCAGCCCAGCTCGAGCTGGATGCTGGCAAAACAACTTCAAAAGTATCCCAGTTACTGCAGGGGAAGGCAGCTGTGTTCTCTCAGGATGAAAGGATCCACAGGAGAATAGTTTAAAGGGATCCTGCCTGGAACCAGCTTGGGAATCTGAGGGTGGATTTTGGAGAGCCCGTAAGGGCTGGGGGTAGCCCCTGAGGTCACACAGACCTGAATGTTGCCTCTGGGAAGGAGAGGGGGAGCAGCAATATTCTGTGCAGAGCATTTGCATTTGGTGTTCCCCCACGTGGAGCTGTAAAACAGAGGGAAATGTTTGTTTTCAGAGCATGGAGGGCTTTGGTACTGGATGCTGTGGAGGACCCTGAATGGGGAGGGAGGGCATGGGTGATGTCCTTGAGTGACAGAAAATCAGGAAATTCCTGACACTTCACCAGAGCTGGAAGTACAGAGAGTGGGAAATGTCACCCTACACATACATCCTTTTAGTTTTTCTCCATACATCCACTTCTGCTGTTGTTGCAAGCAGGAGTGAGAGGACTCAGTTTACCTAAATCTTTAATATTTTTTTTTTGTTCAAGTTGTGAAAATGGTCCTAATGATGAGAGACAAGAAAATGCTGGAGGAGTCTTTGGAGACTCCCTGTTACATCATTCAAAGCTACATGCCTCAGGGTTTGACAGAGCAGCCAACAAGTAGAACAAAAAAATTAATTTTGTATTGGTTATGGAGGCTGGGATTCTCTGCATTCCCTCCTTGCTTTGGGATTTATGCTTAGTTTTCTTCCTGGATTGTCCCTTGGATTTAAGGAATAGCAGGACTGTTATTTAGTTGCTTTTCTTGTCCCAGTAGAGAAAAGGAATGTCAGATAGGTTAATTCAACAGACCTGTAGGATGAGACTCTTCACTGAAAAACTGTTAAGGAATTTGGGCTTAAATTTCCTCATCTGGTAACATTCCTGTATCCTTATAGAGCTCAGCAGGTGCCTCTGGGATCCCCCTCCCACACCAGCTGCAGACAAACGTGTCTAATTTTGGGGTTGCGGCATTAAAAGGAGGTCAGGATGGAGAGTGTTACAGGTCAACAAAACCTTTGTTTATGAGGCAGTAGAGCAAAGCCCCAGAGGTGAGAGAAGTCAGTGCAGAATCTACATTTCCCCCAATATTTCTCTTGCCACTGTAAAACCTTGTTCACAGCAGCCACGAACAGTTGTGTAGTTCTGCCAGAAGGTCACTGTGCAGTGAATGTGCAACACAAACTATTTCTGCATATTAACAACAAAAAAAAAAAAAAAGAGAGAGAGAGAGAGAGAGATTTTTCTTTTTTGCATGCAATTTTTAAGAAGCAGAGAGCAAAGAGCCATAAAGTTTCCTTTTATAGATGGAGGAGACAGCAGTGGAATGCGCTAAAGGGAGCGAGGAAAACCCAAGGTGACACATCATTTTAGTGATAATAAGCAGTGGCAAAACTCCTCTTGTTAAAGACCTAAGGCAAAACTGTGCAGAGTGTGTGAATTCCAGAGCTGAGAACCACAGGGAGGGAAGGGAGACGGGGTGAGGCACCTTGAGCAGGATTCAAAGAGCCAGGCTTTAATTTTAGGGATGAAGAATTTGAAGATCTCTGCTAAGCAATGAATGAATAATGCCTGTCACAGTGGGATGAGCTGTTCTGCTCCTCAGGTTCACACAAAGGGAATTCTCCGGGTAAGGTGAAGCTGCTGCTGGGGCTGGGCTGGGCTGCAGCCCCTGGCACGAGGTTCTGCAGCTCATGGCCCCTGAGCATCCCTGCTCCTCACAGCCTGTGAGAGCCATTGGAGGCAACTTCCAGCGCTGGAAAGGCTGGCAGGGAGCTGCTGGCTGTGCCTGCAGTATTGAAGGGGCCAGTCCTGCTCAGGTGCTGCTTTTTGGGTCCAGACAGAGATGGGTCTTGAGGGGCCAGTCCAGCCAAATTATCCTCCAGGCTTCAGGAGACAGAACCTGCCACCTCTCATCCTAAAACCCTGCAGCCTGTGCATTAGGGGAGAAGCTGGCTCAGAATTGGAGCTGACAGGTAGAAGGCATGCAGAGGGAGGTGCTTTCTTTAGCAGGTGACCAGCTAGCAGGTCTGTGTCCCCCCTCAGCCTCGTTTGGCAGAAATGCCCATTGAAACCTCAGCTGTAGGGCATGAAGAGACAGAATTGCTTTGTTTTTACAGGCTTAGGGGCGAAGCATTCATAATCCCCATTTCGTGGTCAGCTCCAGCACATGGGGGTGCCGTCTGTGGGGCTGGGGGCTGCTGGTGGAGTGGCGGTCAGGTAATCCCCCCCTTGGGGCACACAGCCCTGGCTGCTTCGTGCTGTAATCCCCCCCGGTTTCCCTTCACTCACTGTAAATTCTCCTGACTGAACGTTTCCAGAGGGACCAGGGCTCCTTCCACAGGGCTCTCTGCAGACGCTGATTCCTGGTGGCAGCTCTGTCTGCAGATAATTGCCCAACACCTATCTTGGCAGCACTTTCTAGAGAAGAATTAATAAACCCTAATAAGGCACTTAGAGAGTCTTGCAGCTCTGCTGGCTGCCGGTTAGCAGTGGGATATCGAGTGTCTGCTCCTCCCAGGGCTGCTGGTGCCTCCCTGAGCTGCTCCTCTGGCCATGGCACCTCTGGAGCTGCTCTGGGAGCAGTGGCCCACAGCAGGGTTTACCAGGGAGCCCCAGGTGTGTTTGTTAGACCCACTTGGATGAAAAATAGACCTAAGAGCCCTGTGTGGCTGCTGCACTGGGAGGAATTTGCTGCTTTACCATCTCTGTGCCTGTTCTGCTGTCGATGGGTCCTGAGACAGTGTAGGATGTTGTGGTGAGCTTTGGGTCATGATTCCAAATCTGGCTCATTTCTGCTTGGTGCATTAGTACACAGGATGTCACAGTGCCCTTCAGTAGAGGAGGAGGATGTTTGTGATGCCTGCAAAAACTCACCTGCACAGAAATCACCATCTCTAATGTGTGAGATGGGTGCTTGAGCACCAAACAGCTGCTCCCAGGCTCTGCCTGTGGGTGTTTCCTCCTTGGGGCTCTGGGCACAGGGAGGGAGAGGGGCTGTGCTCAGCCCTCAGTCCCATCAGAGTGATCTTTGTTCAGCTCTGTGGCTGCAGAGAAAATGGGGTGATGCCTTGGAGTGGCTCACTAGAGTAGAGGATGGCCAGAGTGAGGAAAATATAGTGGGGATTTGTTAAAGGCCTTCAATAGATACACCCTGGACAGTCAAAAGCCTTCCAGAGGCTACACCCAAAATGGACAATGAGTTTTCCAGACAGATCTAAGTTTGGTCCATTTACATTTCAGGGCTTAATCCTTAATTACAGCTTCAGGTAATGAAATCATTTGCTCCAAGTTTGCTTCTCTTTCCTCAACTCACTTTTGTTTGTACTTTTTGGGGCTGTAGGGTGTCCTTGGATCTCAGGTCTAGAGGGATGGTATTGTCTGACCACAATGTAGCTAACGCTGTATATGGAGTTTAGATTTATGCACTAATGCAGTACTGCAAATATAAATTTGAAAAATATAAAGGATTTGAAAAATATAAAGGCTAAAACCCTAAGGCATCCATCAGTGACATCCCCATCGCTCAGGGCAGAGTCTCCAGCTGTGCAGGTGTAACCCCTGTGTTCACCTCCCCTGAGGTGTGCTCATGCCCAGGTATTGTGTTTATGTTGCCCCCAGATGAAGGCAGGAATGATGAATCTGACTCCATCTTCTCAGAAGGCTAATTTATTCTTTTATGATATTATAATATATTAAAGAATACGATACTGAGCTGTACTAAAGAATACAGAAAGAATGCTTTTATAGAAGGCTAAAATGATAATAATGAAAACTCGTGACTCTCGCCAGGATCCTGACACAGCTTGGCCCTGATTGGCTAAAAAGTCAAAACAACTCACAGCAGAATCCAATGAAACAATCACCTGTGGGTAAACAATCTCCAAACACATTCCAAAGCAGCACAACACAGGAGAAGCAAATGAGATAATCATTGTTTTCCTTCTTAAACAAATTCCAAAGCAGCAAAACACAGGAGAAGCAAATCAGATAATATTGTTTTCCTTTTCTCTGAGGCTTCTCAGCAGAAAAATCCTGGGCAAAGGGATTTTTCCAGAAAATGTAAATGTGACACCCTGAAGCATTTTGGACTCGCTGTTGCAGCCTCATGAGGCTGCTGGGGCAGGACCTGGCTCCTTCTGGGGGGCAGAAATGGATGGGGTGGCAGGGCACAACCTGAAACTTCCCCAAGGGAAGCATTTCCTTCCTTTCTGCATCTGGCAGGGGAAAGGAGGCAGCTGAACTGACAGCTCCTGCCGGGAGGGAGCAGGACAGGGAGATCAATCACTCCCAAATCCATTCCTGCACCTCTGCCTTCTCCAGCTGGATCAAAGCAAGGCTGCCTGGCCCACACCTTGGCTCTGAGTTTCTGATGTTAAGCTGCTTTATAGCAAGTGTGTGAAGGTGAGCAGAAGGCAGCAAGAAGGGGCATCCTGCTGACCAGCAGCTGCTGAGCCCTCAGCTGGCTGCAGAGCCAGCCCTGGCCCAGCCTGTGAGGACAGGGGTATAAATAGCCATGGAGCTGAGGGGATGAGTGGGTTACACAATGAACCTCAGCACTCTCAGAGCCAAAAATACCTGCAGGAATGATGGGCAGCTTGAATGGCACTCACAGAACTCTGCTAATGGCAAAAAACTGCTGCCACATTGAGCAGAGTCCCTGTTACAGAGTGACTCATCCTGTCCTGCCTGTGTGAGCCTCACACCCCGAGCTTGCTGTGCACTCCCTGCTCAATTCTGCCCAAGGAGGGACAGGGAGCAGCACACCAAAGGGTTCCAGAGCTTCATGGCAGGCTCAGCCCTGCAGCTCAGGTTTCAGGTCAATGTTATTTTCCTTTTCCATTTTGCAGAATGACAGAAGGACTGATTGTGCTCACCTTGGCAAGGCAGCGAATCCTCCCTTTGTTGCTGGATAATAAGGGACAATAATTCTCAGAGAGTGAGCAGGAGACAGAGTTTTTGTGAAATGCTCCCATTTTGTATATAAACCTGTCTCTATTTTTCAATCCTAAATGGCCCCTTGAATTGAAATCCCAGTGTCAGAGCTGTCTCCATTCAGTGGGAAAGCCGCAAAGAAATGAAAACTGTCCTGAGCTGCTCAGCCTCTGGAGAGGGGATGTGCTTCTCAATGGAGGTCTGTAAACATGTCTTTCTGTGAAACTGCAGTGATTTCATGTTTATGATGTTGGGACAAAGGGTATTGAGCTCGTCCCCTGGTCCATCACTGCGCTGTGTGGCTTTGGGCACTGTGTGTGTAACCTCTAACAGCTGTGGGATCAGTGTAGGGTCACCCCTGCAGGGTCCTGGGCGCAGGGTGGGGACCTGCCCTTAGGTGGGTAAGTGCAGCCCCTGCAGCTGGATGGTCCTGGGCAGAAAATGAGCTGTTCCTCCCCTCTCTTCACCTGGATCGTGGCTCCTCTTGGCTGTTTGCTGGCTATGGGAGCTGAGATTCCAGCACAATCTCAGGAATGAGTTGTTAAATGAGGTGTGCAGCAGGTTCTCCTGACTCTGGTATGGGTGGGGGCTGGCTGGCACGGCAGGGATGAGCTGTGCTGAAAGCAGAGAAGTCCAGAGCTCTTTTCCAACACAGATTCTGAGAGCATTCTCCAAAAATCCCAAACCAAAAGTAAGGATGGAAATTTCCCTCTGTCTTGCAAGGAGGGAGTGCCCAGTTAAAACTGCCTTCTTGAAACTCCACCCTGTGGATTTCAATATTCTGTTTATTTTCCCCTGTCTGGAATGGTGAAATGCTCCTTTGCTCCCTCCTGTACCTCTGCCTGAGCCCCTTCAACCAGCACTGTGTCCCTACCTGCTCCCAACCTTTGGATCCTCTAGACATATATTAGCAGTTGCATGACTCAATTGTATGAGTTGTTGCATTAAATTACACGGTGCTACTCAAAAAGAATGCTAATTTAGTTTCCCTACAACTGCGTTCAACTTAATTTTTAATCAGATCTGACAGCAAAAATTTAAATCAAGTGCTGCATCTTGGCTCTGAGAGGGCCGAGTACATCATGAAGGCACTGAAGAGATCAGGACGGTTTGCAACACTGATACTCACTAGATGTAGGCTGCCTGCTGTGTGGGAGGCAGAAATTATCCCTTTTCTCCCACCAGGCTTCAGGGAGGAGCAGCTCTGGGGTTGGGAAGGCAGAACCAGGGATGTTCAGACCCCAATGGACACAGCAGCTGTAGCAGGGGCTGCTGGCACAGGGCTGGCAGCAAACAGAAAGCAAAAGCAGATTGGAAATCAGGCTTCAATCTTTGTCATTTTCCTTGGAATTTGAACAGTGCTGCGGGCCAGGGAGGGAGGAACCAAAAGCAATTTGCAGCCCAGGGGAGTGTGTAACTGCCGGAATGGAGGTGACAGGGGACTCTGGGCATCACTGACCTGCTCCAGGGGCAAGAGCATCTCCCCAAAGGAGCCGGGGAGCAGCTGGGTGTCTGCTCAGCACTTCCTGCTCTGCACTCAGGAGATCAGGAGCTGCAGCTAAAGAATGACTGATTCATTCGGAGTGGTTGGCTAATTAAAGAAAAAATAAACCACTAAACCCCTGGCAAGCCAGTGGCCCGTTAATCACAGTAATGTTCTGGGGGGAATTCAGGGAGATGTGCAAGTCCTTAAAAATCCCAGCAGTAACACTACACTGCTCTTCTTTTCCTTCTTTGTTGAGATGGTGACATTAAAAGTGTGTTAATCTGCTGAAAATACCCATGGCCACTTGTCCAGCTGCATGGGTAGGGGCAAATGTGGCCTTGTGTGTCACTGTGATATTTTCTGAAAAATCCCTTCACCAGGATTTCTTCTCCTGGCAAGATGAGAAGCCTCAGCTTCTCCACGTTTTGCTCCTCTGGAATGTGGTCTGGAGATTGTTTATCCAGACTTGTGAATTGTTTTTAATTAATGGCCAATCACCATCAGCTGTGTTGGACTCTCTGAGTCAGTCAGGGGTTTTTATTACCATTCTTTTCTAGCCTTCTGATGTATCTTTATTCTTTAGTAGAGTTTTAGAATAATATAATGAATAGAATAGAATAGAATAGAATAGAATAGAATAGAATAGAATAGAATAGAATAGAATAATATAATATATCAGCCTTCTGAGAACATGGAGTCAAATTCTCATCTCTCACCCCGTCCTGGGGACCTCACAACACCACACTGGTGCTCTGGGTTTCTGTCTTTGTTCCATCGGAGGCAGGAAAGGGTTTTCCCTTTCTGGAAGCAGCCTGCATCACTGCGTGTCTTCTAATAGAAAAAGCAAGATCTGTATAAATTCATAATGGCTGCAGTAATCTTTCTTCCTTGTGAAAAGCTGGTATTAATCAGGAGTGTCACAAACTATGAATTTTATTGTGGTGATATTCATTATATGTGATGTACAGAGGGAAAACGTGCTGCAGAAAGTGCAATGAATTGCATTTGTTGCAATGACTCGAGCTAAGTGGAAATAAATTAAGCGTGATGTGTTTTAGGAGGTTCTGTGCTCTGTAGCAGGTATAAAAAACTGTCCAAAATGTTGATATAGAAAAGATTTCTAAGGTGAAAACAGAGCTACAAACACAGCAAAAGAAAAATAAATTCATTTTGATGCACACAGACATATCCCTTGCTGTGCACATAACAGAAGGCTGCAGAAAGCAAATATTCTTTCTATTCTAGAAATTTCCAGAACCAGGATAATTGCTACCTGTGGTTGCTGTGGGAACCAGAACTTTCTGATTCCAGATTTTAAGAGCATGAAGTCTCAGCCAAATGTGCCCTGTCAGGGTGACTGCTGCCACATTAAAGAAAATTGGGCAGTTTGTGGTAAATATAAACATATTGGGAAAAAGAGGATTTTGTCAGAGTAGTGTTGGTTGGTGTTTTTATCTGGAGAAAACCTGGGGTCCGGCAGCTGGATGGAGCCACAGGCTTTGTTCTAAGGCAGAGCTGTTTGACCCCAAATTGCCTTTTTTGTCCTGGAAGGAGGGAGAGGAGAGGAGCCAGGGGCAAAACAGTGGAGAACAGATCCCTCCAGAAGAGCAGAACCATCCCACAGCCCAGCCTGTGGGGTGCATGCTTCAGAAGGTCACAAGACCCTTAGCTACAAAACCTTTTAAGGATTTATTGACTAATAAAATATTGCCAACAAGGATATTTCTATTTTTGACTCAATCATTAAATATTTCATCTTATGGACCCTTGCTACAGTGTGAGCTTTCTTAGCCAATCATGTTGTGACACACAAATCTACAGTAGTGTATTCTAATTTTCTTGTTTACCTCTGGAGCTACTTTTATTTTTTCTATATCCCAAACCAAAACTCTAAACCTTCTTCTTCTTAACTTAACATGTCTCTGCTTTAAACTATAAATCCACATTCTCACTCCTAGCACCTCAGTTTGGGAGCCTTTTCCAAGGTCTCAGATCAAATCCTGGGTTCAATTCTGAGCTTTGGCTTCCAGCCCCAAAGTTCTGAGAGTTCCCTGCACTTTGGATTACAACAAACCATCACAAATACACCTCTGCCTCCAGTGCCACCTCCCTGGCAGTGTTTGATTTTCAAGGGACAGTTTGAAAACCTCACCAAGGCAGAGCGAGAGCAGGAGGATGGAGCAGGGGAGGCTGGGCAGCAGCTGGAACCCCCAGCAACGAGGCCCTGGTGAGAACCTCCGCAGGAAATATCACCTGAACTCAGAGTGGAGGAAAGGAGGCTCCAGCTTGGATCCATCTGCAGTGAAATTTTATTGATTGTGTGAAACCCTCCAGGCAATCCTGCTCGCACCTGCGAAGGGGATTTGGGTTCATTCCCCAGGATGCTGTTGTTTCCTGGCTGCCACACTGCCTGGAATAGTCCTTCTGATTTCTTTTGTGCAGTGCTACAAACTGCTGGAATAATCACTTTAAAATTCATGTTTCTAGAAGCAGCTAGAAGGAACAGAGATGTTCAGCTAAAGCCAGGCTTCCTTCAGCAGTGCTGCATTTCCAGATTCCTTAAGCTCTGCTCAGAGTTTGCTGTGTTGGCACATTTAGGCTGGGTTTTAGCAACTGGCACTCAAATATTCCTGTGTAAAAACTTATTCTGGTGAGTACATGGTGACTTGTGCTTCTTCATTCTCAAAGGGTGCTGCTAAGTGCAGTAGGAATAACAATTATTGTGCACAAATACCATAAATTAGAGGGAACACTTCAAATTCCAGCACAGCAGCTAAGTCACATTTAAAGTAGAAGTGAAGAGGGTCCTGTGTCAGCACAGCGAGTCTTGATGCTCAGGAATAAATTTGGAAAGAAAGAAATGAAGTTGGAAATAAATAAATGTGGAAATAAATAAATGTGGAAATAAATAAATTTGGAATAAATACCATGTATTATTTTCTCTTCTGTGTAATAGGGGTTAAAAAGTGCAGCACATCTGTTGAATTTGGGGGTTGTTGCTTGCAGAGCTTTGCTAGAGGTGGTTTATAGAGACAGTGGAACTGAAACCCAGGGGCTGGTTGATATTTCCTGCAGTCCAGGTTTCCAGGGAATTTGGGGCTGTTGGATGGGGTGCCTGGGGTGTGCACATCTGGCACGGGGTGGGTGTGTGGGCACATCTGGCTCTGAGAGCTGACGTGTGCACATCTGGCACTGAAGGCGGATGTGTGCACATCTGGCACTGAAGGCTGGGCTCTCTCAGGCCATTACTGGAATTGCTTCTCTGAACTGCTGGTTTGGTAACCATTCTGCTCCCACCTGTAGGGCAATGCCTTGTGTTGGGTTGAACAGGAAGATTTTAGGCTTTTAAGTTCATAAACAGACAATGGAAATACCCAGAGCCTCAGCCATACATCAGGGTTTGCATAAAGAGCAGGAGTTACTCTCCTAAAAAAGCAATTTCTGTGCTCAGCCCCCTGCTAGGCAAAGGGGGCTTTTACTCACTCTGAATAAATGTTCTCATTTTAAAAGGAAATAAATCCATGAATTTTTATTGTTATTTTGAATGATCTTATAGCACAATTAAAATACTGGGGTTTGTGTAATCTTACTGGGAAACAAAGGATTGTTTATAGAGTAAAGGAAATAACAAGCTTGATCTTCTTGTCATTTGAGGATTGTCCTTTCCAGGGAAGGAACAAACCAGCCCCTGCACTGGAAATGGAAAGTAAAGATTTATCCTGAGCCTGGAAGTCAGACAAGTTGAATCAAAATGGCTTTTTCATTTTGAACATCTTTACTGCAGAATTTTAAGATAGTCAAACTTGATGTTTCCTTTAACACTTTTGTTAAACGCTTTTCTTAAAAAACAAGGTTTGGGCCAAAGCAAATGGAACCAGCTTGGGATTGGAAATCTGGTTTGGATTTTAAACCCATGATAGTAAAACCCTTTCCAAATTCCAATTAACTAGATTATTTTTCTTTGCCTTTTTTCTCCATAAGCCTCTATTCTTTATGCATTTTTAATAAGCTTTATCCTGGGAAAACAGGAGGGCACTGACTGCAAGCGAAAAGAATAAAAGCAGTTGTTGGATCACTCTGAAAATCTGAGGAGTGCTGGCAAGCTTGGAGACCAAAGTAAAGCAATGAGGAAATCTGAGCTCTGGTTTTATTAGAAACTGTGAATGGAGATAAAACCTTTCACAAACCCTGTTTAGTCAAAAGAAAAAAAAAATGCGGAGTAACAGCAGCAGATAAACCCGTGGCAGGGCTCACAGGTGTGCTGATAGAAGAATCAACAGCAGGAGACCTCCCTGTCCTTTTTCTCTCCCTGAATCTCAGAGCTCTGAGTTTGGGACTGGCTGATCCCTCCCTGAGGAAGAGGGGAGGATGCCCCAGGTCAGTGTGAAGCACACAGAGGAGGAATCCCTCCCAAACCCAGATCTTTAAGGAGAAAGCAGTGATAGAGATGATGCTTCCAGAATGTATCATTTGCATTTCTGTTTTCCTTTCAGGAGAATAGGTGGGCCCAGGGTGCCCAGCAGATGGTTTTATCTGCAGTTTGTGCTCTGGGGGCTGCTGGGCAGGGAGGCACTGGGAGCAGAGCAGAGGTGGCTGCTGGGGGGGTGAGCCCATCCCTCCCCTTCCCACCTTTGGCATTCACATTGTCTGGAAAAATCCCTTCAGCCAGGGTTTTTCTCCTGGGAAGCTGAGAAGCCTCAGAGAAAAGGAAAACAATTCTTATCTCATTTGCTTCTCCTGTGTTGGGCTCATCTGGAATGTGTTTGGAGATTGTTTACCCACAGGTGATTGTTCCATTGGATTCTGCTGTGGGTTGTTTTCCCTCATTGGCCAATCAGGGCCAAGCTGTGTCAGGACTCTGGAAAGAGTAATGAGTTTTCATTATTATCTTTTCAACATTCTGTCTGTATCCTTTTCTGTGTTCTTTAGTATAGTTTATTATAGTATTCTTTAATATAATATAGTATCATAAAAGAATAAATTAGCCTTCTGAGAAGATGGAGTCAGATTCATCATTCCTGCCTTCGTCGGGACATTCCCTGCAAATACAATAACCACTGGGCTGTGCATCCATGAGGATTGCTGGGCTGGAGCCCAGGAGATGTGGTGAGGGGTGAGCCCTGTTTGATATCTTGCAGGACTACCTAAAAACAGAGACCAGACAAAACTAAAGGAATAAAAAGCAGTTCTATTTATTGAAGGGTCTTCAGGTACATTTAGGGCAGACAAAGCCACCCAGGGGTTACACCCAAAATGGACAATGGGTCAGGGGTTTTCACACTTTTATAAGTTTGGTCCATTTGCATATTGGGGGTTCATCTTCCAGTTACAGCTTCAGCTAATGAAGTCATTGACCCCAAGTTTGCTTCCCCCAACTCACTTTTGTTTCCATCTCTCAGGGCCTGAGGCAGTGAGGTGCCCTTGATTGCCAGGCCTGGAGAGGAATTGTTGTGTCTGCCCAAAATGGGAAAGCAGCAGCTCACACTGTGTGTGGAGTTTAGAGTTCTACACTAAAGAATTACAGGATTACAAATATATGGAAAAATATAAAAGCTGAAATCCTGAGGCATCATTCCCAGGATGGGAGTGAGGAGCAGGACTGCCCAGGAGAGCTGTGAGGACAGACAGGCTCTCTCAGGCTGCCCAGTGCTTGCTGCCATGTGTTCCTTCCCACCTGTTTGTGTTTTGTAAACAGTAAGAAATAATATTTAGCTCTTTACATGAAACAGACTCCTGATTTGAAACTAATCACTTGTAGTGGGTGGCTGGAGCCTCCAGAGCTGCTGCTGGGTGTTTGCTGTTCCCTGGCAGGTGCCTTCCCTTAACTGAAATGACACAAGCCCAGAAGTTCCCCCTGATTTGTGTCTGCTGTCCTGAGGGTACCACAACCTCTGGCCAACTGTGGGGTGCTGGAGCCAGCCCCCATGGTCAGCAGCTGGGCAGGCAGGTTCTTGAGCTGCTGGGGTCAGATGAGCAATGCCATGGCTGACTCTCACAATTAAAAGACAAATACCATATATGTGTATGTATACATACATATATTTGTATATATATATCTCACTAATACCAAATATTATGTTAAGAGAAGTTTTATAGATGTATAATTATGTTTTACTGTTACATATGAGCCATGCCATGGCTGACTCTCACAATTAAAAGACAAATACCATGTATGTATGTGTATATATATATATATATATTTATCTCACTAATATCAAATATCACGTTAAGAGAAGATTTCTAGATTTATAGTTATGTTTTACCTCTTTTATCCCCCTTGTGTTGTTATCAGGGGCTGGCCTGGGTTTGGGACATTTGGGAGGGTCACTCATTACTATAGCAACAGCTAGCCTCCAATCAAGATTTTAAATAGTGATCACCACCACTGGACAGAGAAGGAGTTGATGGACAGAATTCTGGGAGGGGATAAAGGGTTAAAAAGTGAAACATTCATGGTGTGGGTGAGCACATGGTGGGGAACATCCTCTGCTCCTGGCACTGTAATATTTTCTCCATTCAGTCTTCTGCTGTATTTTTGATAAGGTTTTAATAAGCCTGTTACATTTTTGACAGCGGGTGCCATTTCTCACACGTGGATGGGTGCAGGATGCTGCAGGTGGGTCCTGCTCCCCTCCTTGGTGGTCCCACAGCGTCCCCAGCCCCAGGCAGGGGAGCAGCCTCAGTGGGAAAGCTGCAGCCCAGCCCTTTCCCCGTCAGAACTCATCAGCATCACAGCAGCTAATGGGGAGCACAAAACCTATTTAAAAGCTACATTTACCACTTGGCTGATTCCATTAGGTCGTGTAATAACCAGGTGTCACATTTCCTCTCCAAATGCCGATTTTAATGCTTCCCTGGCCTGCTGGGCTCAGCCCTGTGACGGGGTCCTCCCCCTGTCCTTCTGCTGCCCCAAGATCCAGCAGTGGCAGGAGGAGAGGGGTCCTGGGGGTGGCAAAGGCCTGGGTGGGTCAAGAGGGTGCTTGGGTGGGTGCTCCAGAGCTGGGGATGGTGTTGCAGTAGCTGAGCTGGATGTGATGCTGCCAGACCTGAGTCCCCACAGCCCCAGGGAGCTGATGGAGGAGCTTCTGAAGCCTCTCAAGTTTCCAAGGCTTTCCCTGGTCATGGTCCACGTGCTGATGGCCTCAGCTCCCCCATGGCAAAGGCTTCCTTGCAAGGGAGCATCCCCTGGGTGATTTCTGAGATCTGAGGGCTGAGCACATTTGGTTTGAAGTGTCTGTGTAGCCTCCGTTATCACTGAATTATGCATGATCCCTTGGGAACAGGAATGCAGTACAAGTTATCTGCATTTGTTGTTTTCAAGGGGACACGTGTTCTCACCTTTCCCCACTGTAACAGACAAACTGTGGCTTTCTGCCTGCTCTGTCAAACCAGCAGGGACAGGGACAGCTGAGGCCACCCAGAGGGGTGCACTGGGCTGGCTTGGGGTCCCCCCTGTGGCATTCACATTCTCTGAAAAAAATCCCTTTGCCCAGGGTTTTTCTCCTGGGAAGCTGAAAAGCAGTGAGAGAGGCCTCAGAGAAAAGGAAAACTGTTCTTATCTCATTTGCTTCTCCTGTGTTTTGCTCCTTTGGAATGTGTTTGGAGATTGTTTACCCACAGGTGATTGTTGCATTGGATTCTGCTGTGGGTTGTTTTGATTCATTGGCCAATCAGGGCCAAGCTGTTGTGTCTGACCAAAATGGGAAAGCAGCAGCTCACACTGAATATGGAGTCTGGAGTTACACACTAAAAAATTACAGGATTACAAACACATGAAAAATAGAAAAGCTTAAATCCTTGAAAGAGTCACAAGTTTTCATTATTATCATTTTAGCATTCAGTAAGTATCTTTTCTGTATTCTTTAGTATAGTATAGTATTCTTTAATATAATACAGTATAATAAAGTAATAAATTAGCCTTCTGATGAGATGGAGTCAGACGCATCATTCTCTCCCCTCGTTGCTGGACCTGCATTTACAAAATCCCCCCATGCAGTGCTGCCCGTCCCATCAAAGCTCCAGGACTCTGCCATCACCAGGAACATCAATCCATATTTTGCAGTAATTCTTGTTTTACAGCAGATATTTTTGCAAGGATTCAGGTGCTTAGTGAAAAGTAAATATCACTGGGGCTGCTCACCTGGGTTCCCACAGGGCTGTGTCAGGAGTGACTGCAGACAAGCCCCAAAGAACAACACACATGGCAAACAAGTTCTGCTGTGGGATTGGGATAGGCCTTGTAATGCTAAACTGAGATTTTTAAATCCCAGATAGAGCTTCCAGAGCGCTGGATTTCTCCCAAGGTGAGAACAATGTTTTTTCAGCAAACCAAATGACATAACTCCTTGAGCTTCATCCCTTCTCTGTACTGCTGAAGCTGGAATTCCTTTCCTAGCTTTTGCTTTTCTTCTGTTTTCCTTTCCCTTTGGGCCCTAAAATCTCACAGATCTCTGCTTGTCTTAGTAAGTGTATCCAGAATTAGAAGAAAACCTTATCTTCAGGCCTTGCTGATACTTTCTGTTCTTGGTACACAAGTGCCAGAAAAAAGCCCGTGAGTTTGCAGCTTGCACTCGAGCTGTCTTAGAGGGATCTGAAGTTCCTGGGAGTTCTGAAGCTCCTTTCTAGGAGCTTTAAGTCAAGCATCAAAGATCAGTTGTCATTTTTTACTCTCTTGTTTGTGTTCATGCTCTGCTATGTGTTACTCGTGGTGGTTTTTATCTGTAGCTACAGTTTCACAGAACAAGATTAAGGATGTAATTGCCTTCTTTGATTCTTAACGAGATCAAACAGAGCGACAGGAGCACCAGTAAAAGGTTTGGTAAACTGCTCAGCTTTGGGAGCAGCTGAAGGGCTGGGGCACCTCGGGGGAAGCTCTGCTGGAAAGGAGAGGCTGCAGCCCCAGATTTGTGCTGCTCAAACACCGATTTGGGCAGAGCAGGGTTATTGTATTTGGGGGTTCCCAGATGAAGGCAGGAATGATGAATCTGACTCCATGTTCTCAGAAGGCTAATTTATTATTTTATGATACTATATTATATTAAAGAATACTATACTAAACTATACTAAAGAATACAGAAAGGATACAGGCAGAAGGCTAAAAAGATAACAATGAAAACTTGCGACTCCTTCCAGACCCCCAACATACCTTGGTTCTGATTGGTCAATAAGTCAAAATAATTCACATGAAACCAATGAAACAACCACCTGTTGGATAAACAATCTCCAAACCACATTCCAAAGCAGCAAAACCCAGGAGAAGCAAATCAGATAATTATTGTTTTCCTTTTTCTCTGAGGCTTCTCAGCTTCCCAGGAGAAAAATCCTGGGCAAAGGGATTTTTCCAGAAAATATGACAGTGACACAAGGCTTCCCTCCCAATCTTTTTGATGGGTTGGAGACTGCACAAGCACAGAAAAGTTGGGACAACCAAAGGCTCAGCAAAGCCCAGGGTGGTGATCTCCAGGGGTGGCCTGGGGACAGCCCCTGTCCTTTGGGGCTGGTGGGGCCTGATGGACACCGGCTATAGGGACGTGCCTTCTGTTGACAGAGTGACAAAACTATGATTTTTCTCCTCAAAAAGGAAAAGAGCCCAGAAGTTTCTCTCCTCAATTAGGTGAAAAGACACCTCATAGGACGTGGGGGATTTCACCTCAAACTTATGGATGGCCAGTTGGACAGGAGCTAAAAAGTCCCACCTGAACAATTTACTAGAAAAAGAAGAGAACAAAGAAACTAATCACTTTTGTGAGGTGTTTTACCAGGAGCAAGAACCTCTTGCACCCGGCTTGATTTTTCTCTGTAAAGAATTTTGTTTTATTAAAACCTTTTTGTTTCCAACACTACCACAGAAGCCATCCTGCTGATTTTATGCCTTCTAAGGTAGCTGAGCTATCTTGGGTGTGAAAGAGCTTATGAGACCTGGCTCAAGGAGACCCATATTTCACCAGGGCACTGTGGTGGTCCCACCATCCAGCTGTGCTCTGTCTGCTGCTCTGGCGCTGTGATGCCTTTTTGGGGGTTACCCAGAAGCAGAGGCCAGACAAAGGTAAAAAAATAAAAGCAGATATATTTATTGAAGGGCCTTCAGGTATGTTAAGCCTCCCAAGGAACTACACCCAAAATGGAAGCTGGTCATGAGTTTTTCATACAGATATAAGTTTGGTTCATTTATATATCAGGGGTTAATTCTCCAATTACAGCTTCAGGTAATGAAGTCACATACCCTCAGTTTGCTCCCCCCAGTTAATTTTTGTTTTTAGTTTTTGGAGCCTGATGCTCTAGGGCATCCTTGGATGTCAGGCCTGGAGGAATTGTTTTGCCTGACCAAAATGTGAAGACAGTAACTTACACTTTATGTGGGGTTTAGAGTCATACTCTAATGCAGTACAGGATTTGAAAAATATAAAAGCTAAAATCCTAAGGCATCAGGGAGCCCTCATGCTGCCCTGTGATGTAACTTCATGTTCTCTGTGATCCTGGTTCTGCTGTTGAGAACGTCAGTGGTTAAATACAGGGAACTCTCCATTAGTCTGTGAGGAAAGTGGAATTTGAGGAGAATTCAGCTCACGTGCAGGCAGAGGAGCCTGGAGCTGGCAGCAGAGCTGTGCAGGGATGTCCACACCCTGGCCATATCCAGAGCATGGGATTGATGGACATGGATCCTCTGGAGAGGGACAGCAGGATTGAGGGTAGTAGTGAGGATAAAAAATGCAGTTTAGCATTTGAGGTTTTGGAGAAAACCTCTTTGGTTTGGAGAAAACCTCTTAAGGTTGCTTTGTGTATGTGCTGTCATGAACTCAACGTGAAGGTACTGACAAACAGTCAGGAGGAATGCAACCACAGTATCATATTTTGCACACCCTAAACACAGGTATTCAAATAAACAGAAGAGGAGGAGTATGACAAATGGATGTAGAAGGAAGCGTTCCGGGTGCAGGTGCAGAAATACAGAGAAGGGAAGTCACAGGATTTTGTTTTCCTCTTTGAATTATCCTTTGCTCCTCTGAGATATGGAAGTGATAAGTCTTTGAGAAAGAAAAACCTTCCTCTCAGTGACCTTATGGATTTAAGATCTATTTCCAAACCAAATTTTCATAAAAAACCTGCCACACACAATCTCCAGATTAAACCTCATTTTATTTTCAGACAGACATGACCTTTCCCAGCTTTGGATATTAAATATCACAAAACCTGCTGCAATTTAAGCTGAGGATTTTCCATTCAAATAAATGTAACTTAAAATCAAAAGTAACTTCTCTGCAGCACATAGGGGACCACAGGGCTGGGAGGGGGAAGCACTTCCCCCTCTCCCAAGGAGGTTCTCACAGCCCATGCCCTGCAGTGGGCTCTGCACCCTCCCCAGCCCCTGGGACAGCCTCGAGCTTGAAAAAAGGAGTTTGCTGTGCTGTCAGTGCCTGTGGACACTGTAGGAAGGGGAGAAGGCACCCAGGGAATCCTTCCCAGTGCTGCTGGGGTAGCCAGGGCCAGCAGAGGGGCATCAGCAGAGCCTGGAGGGACAGGCTGTGCAAAGAGGGAAGAGAAAACACCCCCTGGTGAGAGAACTCTGGGTTTGCTGTGCTCATCCTCCCCAAAAGCTGTCTCATTATCAGGGGAATATGCACCAACATCAGCAGATTCTGTCTCTCCCTGCTGGAGAGCGTGTTCTCAGCTGTAAACCAAAGTTTGGCTAATTTGCAAAAACTCTCAACTTCAGCAGGGCTTTTCCCTCCTACCCTTTCAGCTGGAAATGCTGTTCAGGTAACAAATGTTTTGTGACAACAAATCAATGCTGTTCTCTGTAACAGAATTAGCTTGACTCGCTCAGCTTTGGTCTCTGTCAGTGTCTGAGCTCTCAGGGGTGAAAGGAGGGCTCTGAGCTCCTTAGTACCTGCTGAGCTGAACCAGAGTCATCCTCAGGAGGAAGGCAAATGTGGCATTCACATTATCTGGAAAAATCCCTTCACCCAGGATTTTTCTTCTGGGAAGCTGAGAGGCCTCAGAGAAAAAGGAAAACAATTCTTATCTCATTTGCTTCTCCTGTGTTGGGCTCATCTGGAATGTGTTTGGAGACTGTTTACACACAGGTGATTGTTCCATTGGATTCTGCTGTGGGTTGTTTTCCCTCATTGGCCAGTCTGGGCCAAGCTGTGTCAGGACTCTGGAAAGAGTCACACATTTTCATTATTATCTTTTTAGCCTTCTGTAAGTATCCTTTCTGTATTCTTTGGTATATTTTACTATTCTTTAATATAATATAGTATCATAAAATAATGAATTAGCCTTCTGAGAACATGGAATCAGATTCATCGTTCCTGCAGCCATAAAATACAGTAGTGAGGGACTGCTCCAGTTGCAGGGAGCAGCAGGAGGGAGGAAGGGAGATGAAACGTTGAAAAGGGGATGTGGGGCATCAAATGGAATATTTCCACCCAGCTGGGCCCACGCTGTGCTGCATGCAGGTGGAGAACAGCATTCAGCCAGGTTCTGTGGGGTGTGTTGGGGGATGAAGGTGGGAGGGAGGAGAGCCCTTGGTGCACCCACACCCCTGCAAACTCACAGAATAATCACAGAATAATGAGGTTGGAAGAGGCCTCTAAGATCACCAAGTTCAACCCGTGCCCTAACACCTCAACTAGTCTACAGCACCAAGTGCCATGTCCAGTCTTTTTTTAAACACATCCAGAGATGGTGATTCCACCACCTCCCTGGGAAGAGCATCCCAGTATTTTATTATCCTTTCGGTGAAAATTTCTTCCTAATATCCAACCTATACCTTCCCTGACTCCTGGCCCTGCAGTGGAGCCTGGAGGGCTGGGACTCCCTGGCTCCTTCAGAACATCTTCCCATTTACCCAGCTCTGAAGTGGAGTCTCTGCCTGGGATTTGACAGGATGCTGCTTCTGCCTGCCCTGTCCCACCCACGAAACCAGTCTTGCCCCTGACACACCTCTGGACTTCCCAGCCTGCAAACCTGATTCACCTGGGCAATTTCAACAGAAACAGCGGTGTTGAAAACCCACGGGCCCCACAGAACCCCGAATTTATGGGTAATTTATGGGTAATTCCAACAGAAACAGTGGTGTTGGAAACCCACGGGCCCCACACTGCTCCCCTGTCCACCTTCCCTACCCCCACAGATGTAGGAGCAAGCTCTGAGCAAACCAAACCCCCCTGAAAGTCCAAGGAAACCCCAAATTTATGGGTAATTTATGGGTAATTCCAACAGAAACAGTGGTGTTGGAAACCCATGGGTCCCACACTGCTCCCCTACCCACCTTCCCTACCCCCACAGCTGTGGGGGCAAGCTCTGAGCAAACCAACCCCGCTGAAAGTCCAGGAGAACCCCGAATTTCCTGACACTCCTATTCAGGCCACATATGCGAGTTGCCATGGAGATGTGCTGAGCACAGGCACGATGCTCCAGCGATGGAGCCTCACAGCCAGAGGCATCTGTTAATCTTATTTTTATCAATTTTTAAAGAGGGTATGATGGTGGTATCTCCCCCATCTTCCCCTCATCTCTTGCAAAGTTTGGCATTTGCACTCGCTGGGAGCACGGGCTGCAGCCACTTTGAAAATGAACCTTAACGAACACGGAGCACCAGAGAGGGGAAGGTGTGCTCTGAGGGGTGGAATTTAGTAGCAGGGAGCTGCCACCTTTGACACACAGCTCCAGCTTTAATGAAGGGGAGATTGACAGCCCAGCACAGGTAAAAGGAAGAAGAGTCTTTGCCTCTGCCTCGGGGGGTCATAGCTAAGCTGGGGCCCATGGCCAGGTCAGGAGGAGGAAATGGAGCTTTTATTTATGAAACTCTGAGTCAGTGTCCATCTGCAAGTGGAGCTTTTAATTGGATTTTCTTTCTTCTTGTCCTGCGTATCTGGCTCCAGCCAGTGCTGTGTTCCAGAGGGGATGGGATGGGCTGGGGGGTCCCGGCTGAGTGCCTGGCCCAGCTGGAGCATCCCAGGCTGTGCAAAAAGGGGGACACTGCTGCCTGTGTCTCTGCCTAAAAACAGAGACAGACAAAATGAAGAGAAAAAAAAAAGTTCTATTTATTGAAGGGCCTTAAGGGACATTTAGGGCAGACAAAGCCCCTCCAAAGGGGCTACACCCAAAATGGACAACGGGTCACAGGTTTTCACACTTTTATAAGTTTGGGCCATTTACATACTGGGGGTTCATCTTCCAATTACAGCTGCAGCTAATGAAGTCATTGACCCCAAGTTTGCTCCCCCAACTCACTTTTGTTTCCATCTCTCAGGGCCTGAGGCAGTGAGGTGTCCTTGATTGCCAGGCCTGGAGAGGAATTGTTGTGTCTGCCCCAAATGGGAAAGCAGCAGCTCACACTGTACATGGAGTTTAGAGTTCTACACTAAAGAACTGCAGGATTACAAATAGATGAAAACCATAAAAGCTAAAATCTTAAGGCATCAACACAATCACCCCCAGAGCTCCTCCTGCTCTGGCCCTGTGGAGGCAAAGGGCCTGGTTGGGGCCTGGCCATGGTCCTGCCGCCCTCTGAGCTCCTGGGGGGCCCGGCAGGGTGGGACCCCCACAGCAGGCAGGGCTTGGTCACCAGAATTCATCTGGAATCACCCAGGGATGTCCAGCCAGGGCGTGTCTGTGGTTTGGCACGGCTGCTGTGTCCTCAGCAGAGGCTCTGAACGCACAGCAGCCACTGCAGGAGGATGGAAACGCTGACTACCAGCGGTGCTCTGAGGAAGAAATAATTGTTTAATACAAAGAGAATATCTGTGTTTTCCTCGTTCCCCACATGATTTTATTTAGCTAAGTGCCATCAAGTCTCAACAATGGGAACATTTCCACTTCAGCTCTGACAAAAGCCAGCCTGTCTCTGGCAGTAAATCACACTCCCTCCACTGAGGCTGTTAGAAATCACTATAAAAATGACACAAAGAGCCACACAGGGTGTGAGCCAAAGCCAGCAGGGAGAGGGGAAAATAAAGCAGTTTTAGCCCTTATCACCACAAAGTAGACTTTCCAAAGAGATTCCTAAGAAGAATAGCCTGGACTGTCTTGCTGCAAGCCAGACAGTGATGATGTGAGGATGTTTCTGCTCTTAGTGTGTCCGGATTTTCAGCATCTTGGTGGTGCTTGAGGACATTGGTGAGGCCCTGGCCTTGTTGAACTCTGCAGCAATGGGATGGAAGGCTGCTCTCCTGGGAATGTTCATCCCCTGAGCTGAGCAGGATGCCTCTGAGCCCAGTGGGCAGCAATAACAGGATGGGTGCTGCTGCCATGGGAGGTGACATTGCCAAACTAAGAAGTGATGCTCCACTAATTAGCACAAGCTGAACCCTAATGAGTGTTCTCCAGAATAAAATAACCTCAGGTTATTATTTTATTGAGATCACCTTCCCTCCTGGGGCTGGGTCATGTCCACACCTGTGCTGTGCCTGCTCTACTCCTGCCCACCCCAGACTCCTCCTGGGGGGACACAGTTATTTCTGCGTCCTTGCATGCAGCTGTGTGCAGAAGTGTCTCTGGAAGCCAACAGGATAGCACATAACACAGAATTATGAGAGTTGTTTGCCTGAGTATTATCTAATCTTGGAGCCAAACTGAGGTCTGTGCTGATGTGGGCACATTTTCTACATGAGTAATCTGCAAAGAAGATGCTCGGCATAAATGCCACCTGATTTTGCTTGGGTTTAATCCCCTTTATTTATTGCACCTGTTTATTATTTTGTACTGTTCTGTTGTACCTGGTTTTGTACAGGTTCTGTTGTCCCTGTTTATTATTTTCAGTTTCTCTTCTGGCATTTTACCTCACAGCACCTGTGGGGTTTCACCCTGCATCAGGACACCTGGGCGAGGGCAGCACAGCCCCTCCGTGTCATTCTCTGCCTGGATGTGAGAGTAACAGAGGAAATGCAGAGAAAATAGATGCCAAAATAACTGTACCTTCCAAAAATAGTGCCACAGCTCCTCACAGTGCTGGCAGGGAGGACTCTGGGGGAGCCACCAGCCCTGCCCTGCCCAGCAGAGCACCTGCTCTGGGTCAGTGCCTGTGTGTGCCTGTGGTCCCAGCCCAGGGCTGTGATGCCTTAAGATTTTAGATTTTATATTTTTCAGATCCTGTACTGCATTAGTGTACAACTGAACTCCTTGTAGAGTGTTAGTAAACTCTCTTCATATTTTGGTCAGACAGAACAATCCTTCCAGGCCTGAGATCCAAGGGCACCCTCTGCCTCAGTATATAAAAAGTATAAACAACAACAACAACAAATTATATTATATAATATTTTATATATTATAGATAATTATTATATATAATTAGATATAATTTTATATATATAAAATATATAAAACAAAAGTATAAACAAAAGTGAACTGGGGGGAGCAAACAGGGGGTATCTGACTTCATTTCCTGAAGCTGTAATTGGAGGATTAACCCCTGATATGTAAATGGACCAAACATAATTATCTGAAAAACTCGTGACCATTGTCCAGCTTGGGTGTAATCCCTCTCAGAGGCTTCTGACTGTCCAAGGTGTCAGAAGGCCTTTAATAAATACCCACTATTGAATAAATACCCATCTATTAAAGGACTTTAATAAATACCCACTATTGAATAAATACCCATCTATTGAAGGCCTTTAATAAATACCCACTGTTGAATAAATACCCATCTATTAAAGGCATTTAATAAACACCCACTTTATTCTCTTAACTCTGTCTAGCCCCTATTCTGGGGAGCCGCTCGAAGGCATCAGCATCTGCCCCCCAGCCTGACCTGGCTCCCCCAGGGTGGTCCCACTCTGCTCCAGCCCCAGCAGCTCCCTGCAATGGGGAGGGGGGCTGTAAAGAGCTGCCCAGGGTGTCCCAGTGCAGCCCCAGGCCAGGCCAGCCTGGATTTCTGGGCTCAGAGAGATTGGGGACCCATCCAGCCACCCCTTCTCTGGGCAGGAGAACACTCTGGATTCTCCCCCTGGAGCACAGAGGTGGCTCCTGCTGAGCTGTCACACTTTTGTACAGGTTCTGTTACCCCTGTTCATTATTTTTTATTATTTATAGGTTATGTTATTTACAGGTTCTGTTGTCCCTGTTTATTTATTATTTATTAATTATTTATTATTATCAGACATTATTATGGCAATTAGCCCCCACATCAGGCTCCAGCCTCAGGCAGGTTTCACCACCTGGCAGTGAATCCCTGCTGGGCAGAGGAGCTCAGCCCTTTCCCTGAGATTATTGCAGAATAATCAGCCTGGTCAGACACTGCTGTTTAGCACAGCTGGACACAGTTGGGGTACAAAGGCCCCGGTTTGTGGCTGGTTAGGTGCCCTGCTCTGCAGGACTGGCATCAATCCTCATTCAAACCAAAGCCCCTTCCACACATGCTCCAGTGAAGTGGAATTTTTTGCAGAATAAGGTGTTATTAAGCCAGGTCTGCACTTCCAGGGAGGAACGAGCCCTGCCACTGAAACCATTCCTCACCAGTGAACCCTGTTAAACAGCAATTATCAGAGCTTCCAGATCAGGCAAAGGCAAACCTCTGACCTTTCCAGCTCTCAGCTCCAGTGGCTTTTAAGACATATTTTCTATTTCTCTTCACAGAATTCAAAAAAACACCTGATTTTTACAGTTCTTCTCATCAGGTCATCCTTTTTCCACCTCTCTGTTTCAGTTTCCTTCCGCTCTCCCTCTTGCTCACAGCTCTTGTGGCACAGCCTGGAGGGAGAGCAGTGGGGAGAGGAGCAGGGACACCCTGGAGCTCGGGGACACTGTGGCCTTGGGAGAGGTCACATCCTCACCCTCCCAAGGGACCCTGGATTCCTGGCAGTGCTGTGGCTCCCACCAGGGGAGCAGAACAAGCAGCCAAAAGGGCAAAGCCTTTGGGGAGCTGCTGAGATGTGGGATGGGAATGGCCAAACACGCCCAAACACCCCTGTCTGTCTGTGACAGAACCACCCAGCACAGCCCCAGGCTGTCTCAGGGGGGTTGGTTTGATTTCAGCTGACCTGAACTTGTGCTTTTCACACAGAAAATTCCCAGCAGACCTGGCAGAGGGAGGCGGTGTCAGCTCAGGTGCCAGAGCTTTTTCTTGGGGATAAGCTCTTACATCAGTGCGAAGAGCTAACAGCTGTAATTATTAGCTTTAGAAATGCTCAAAGTTAGAAATGAAAAGAAAGTTTCAGCATAAAGCAGAAATCTCTGTTATAGGTATTGACACAGTCCTCACCCGTGTGCGTTGTCATAAACAAGGACATGATAATTAGATATTTTTAACAGACAAAATTATTTTATTTGCTTCCCTGCCAGTTTCCATGAGCCCATCAGTCATCCCCTTCATAGACAAGATTTCTTATGTTCCCTGACAGGATAAATTATATGGTTCTCATCCAGCAAATCAGCTTTACTGTGCAACATTATCTCTGGCAAAGCGATGGCTGAAAAAATCATAAATTCTGTCCAGGTTTATTAGATCTGTCTTTTATTCACATATTTATTTTATCCCGAGCTGAGGTGCATTTTTTTTCCATAATTAATGACATTCATAGAGGAGAGGATGTAGCTTTTGTTAAGCCAAATCCAGGGCAGTGATGCTCAGGACATGATGGATTTTGGTCAGAGGGTACAATGAGGTCTGAGCCTGAGAGATGGTTGAGACCTTCCAGAATCAGAGTTGAGTGTTTTAGAAAATCTAAATTATTGGAATAACTTAATAATTACAGGCTTCCACATCTTCCCTGGTGAGCTCCCTGACAGAACTCCAAAAACAAGCAGTGCAGCAGGAGGGGAATTTCTCCCTGCCAGCCTCTTGGTTATCAGAAGAATTAGTGAATCCCAGCATTGATCACCTCAGAATTCCAAATTAAATGAGGGTGTGATGGGATGGGACACTGCAGAACTGTAAATGTGAGCCAAGGACCTGCTGTAATGTGAAGTGTGGTATTTTCTGAGACCCCTGTCAAAGGGGGGAAATGATGAATCTGACTCCGTGTTCTTAGAAGGCTAATTTATTATTTTATGATCTATATTATAGAAAAGAATGCTATACTAAAGAATACAGAAAGGATACTTAGAGAAGGTTAAAAGATAATAATGAAAAACTTGTGACTCCTTCCAGAGTCCCAACACAGCCTGACCATGATTGGTCATTAAGTCAAAACAATTCACATGAAATCAATGAAACAATCACCTGCTGGATAAACAATCTCCAAACCACATTCCAAAGCAGCAAAACACAGGAGAAGCAATGAGATAATATTGTTTTCCTTTTTCTCTGAGGCTTCTCAGCTTCTCAGGAGAAGAATCCTAGGTGAAGGGATTTTTCAGAAAACATGACAGTGACAGTGAAGAGCTTGAAAACAAAACAGAGAAGGAAATCAGGAGCATGGCTGGCATTCAGAGATGATGACTGTTGAAGATTGCAATGTAAGATGTTTTCAATTACCATCTGTATGGCAGATTACCTTCTTCAAATGGGCAGTTTGCCTTATCTCTCTCTCTGAGTGACCACAATCACACCTCCCTCTCGGGGGACACCTGCTGATAACAGCCATGGAATGTCCTTGCATGGCTGATCAGAACTACAGCATCCCACTGGGAGATGTGAGCCCAGAGGGAGGAGCCAAGCATTCCTACCCGGATAGAATCTGGAGATTCTGGAACACCAGCACGGCTTCTGCACTGGATTCCCCAGAGGAACAGCAGCTGCCTCTTCCCCTGGATCTTCAGAGGCAGATGCACCTTTCTCCAGGATCCCTGCTCCAGCAGAGCCACCCCTGACACTGCAGGAGGGCTGAGCCACAATTCCAATGGGGCTGTGCCAGCATCCTGACCCACAGGGTGTCAGGCTGGGTTCTGACTCTGGCAGGGTTGGTTTAGTTCACTGCATTGTTTATTTTATCCTTTCATTCTTCTTCCCTATTAAAGAACTGTTATTTCCTGCTCCCATACTTTCACCTGAGAGCCCCTTAATTTAAAATTTATAGCAATTTAGAGGGATGGGGAGGGTTTACATTCTCCATTTCAGGGGAGGCTCCTGCCTTAGTTAGCAAACTCCTGTCTTTCCAAACCAAGACAATGACCCTCATCACCAGCCCAGCCATGTGGGCTCTCCTGGCCATCCCCTCCCACCACACACCTGCTCTGAGGAAGGAAATGGTGCCTTCCAGGTGTGATGTGGCCCTGGCAAGAAGCAGAAACCAGATTCAAGAAATTCAAATTCAGAAATTCACCCTCAAATTCAGAAGTGCTGAATTTATTGACTGTGGGAGCAGCTGGGTGCCAGGGGCTGAGGCATTTTTCACATCACTTGTGTGTAATATGGTCGCTGTAATTCCACATCCTTTTATTCTCCAGGGCTCGTCAAAAGCACTGAGAAATGAGGCTGGAAATGTGGGCTGGGGTGAGTGAGGCTGAGTTATTGTGGAAATTATTGATTGAAGAGTGGGAGCAATAGCATTAGAGCCTGCATCTCATACTATTCTGGTAGTGAGAGGAAACAACATTTTCTTAAACTACAAGTCGATAAATAACTGTTTGTGACTGTTTTTTACCTTTTCTGATGATGGTTTTATGTAGCTCTGAGGCATTTTGGGAAGGAGCAGAGCTTTCTTGGCCTGTGGAGCAGTGAAATCCATCACATTATCTGGCTGGTTCATGTGAAAAGGAGGAGCCTGGGTGCTTTAAAGAAATTCAAATCTCTAAGCAGCCACAGAGGACTGGAGTGACAGGAACCACAGGCTGAGCCCCATGACCTGCTGATTCTGGTGTCCTCACCCAGTTTCTGCCAGGGCTCTGTGTTGAGGTGTGCTCTCCATCCTCACAAATACCAAAGGAACCTCCAAACCAGTATTTAAAAGATCAGCAATATGCAAGGTGTAGTTTATCCAGCAAATTAATGTTTTCCTCCACAGGGATTTCTCTGAAGGAGCAGGTAATTTACTCCTTTGTTCAGTCACATTGAGCTGATGAGTAAAGAGCAGGAGCAAGGTTTTCATTTTATTTGGCATTTGCCATTGTGGGCTAGGTTCTGGGACTGGCAGCCCAGGAGCCACGGGGCTGTTTCTCTGCCATGGCTGCTCTCTTGACACTTTAAAGGAAGCCCTGCGTCTTCTGGTACAAGAGAGTTTAATCTTGTAATTAAATTAAACTTTCATTTTGAGCCAAAAAATTTGCTTTTCAAGAACGTAACTCAGAAAAGAACTGAATTCTCTTATTTCATCAGCTCCCCCAGAGTGAGCAGTGGAGGCATTTTCTGAGATTAAATTAATCACCGAGCAGAAATTTGCGTGTAATTGGCTGCCACCAGAGCAGTCACTAATGATTTTAAACATTTTACTCTCAGGGTCAGTGATTCCTCACCCTTTTGGGCTGGGATGAAGGGGCTGTCAGGCTTCCTGCAGAGAAATCTCCTCTGTTAAAGAGGAGGGGGTTGAAGGGTGCTGGGGTTGGAACAGGTTGGGAGTGTTTAGCAGCCAGGAGCTGGGGATGTGTGGGATGGTGCTGTAGGGCATGGAGGGGTTGTCAGGAAAATTAATCCACAAACACCAGAGGTTTGTGTCCAAAAATGAGACAGAGGAGTCCTGGAACTTTATTCCAATAAAGGGAGAGGCCATGGGGCATTTCCCAAGGGGTCTCTCAAGTTCTTAGAGGACACAGCCTCCCTTTTTATCCCAATTTCCCAGCTGCATTTCCCTCTCTCTTTCCTCATTGGCTGAGGTACTTGAGAGGTACTGACTTCTTGATACACCTGATACCAAAGCTTCCCCTCTAATGTACAACCCTCCCTTTTAATTTTGAATTCTTACAGAATTTAGGAATTTTAATTCCCCAATATTTCTTACATCTCTCAATGTCTAATTTCATTTATCAGCAAACCTACAGTTTATTTGTAAAATCAAATACCTTTTTCCATTCATCAATCAGTGGAGTCCTTCCCATGGTTTCTTTTATCTCCCAGTGCTGGTTTTATCCACCAGGAGACCCAGAGATGGTTTGTAAAGACAAATCTGCTGTTCCTCTCAAGGGCAGGGAGAGGTGAAGGGCACAGAGGGTGAAAGGCACAGGGGGTGCAGGACAGGGAGGGTGAAGGGCACAAAGGGATGAAGGGCAGGGAAGGATGTAGGGCACACAAGGTGAAAGGGCACAAAGGGATGAAGGGCAGGGAGGGATGTAGGGCACACAGGGATGTAGGGCACACAGGGTGAAAGGGCACAAAGGGATGAAGGGCACAGAGAGGTGAAGGCACAGAAGATGAAGGGCATGGAAAGATGAAGGACACAGGGGTGAAGGACATGGAGGGATGAAGGGCACAGAGAGTAGAGGGGCATGGAGGGTGAAGGGCATGGAGGGTGAAGAGCATGGAGAATGAAGGGCACAGAGGGTTAAGGACAGGGAGAAGTGAAGGGCAGGGAGGGATGTAGGGCACACAGGGATGAAGGGCACAGAGAGTGAAGGGCACAAAGGGATGAAGGACACGGAGAGGTGAAGGCACAGAAGATGAAGGGCATGGAAAGATGAAGAGCACAGAGGGGTGAAGGACATGGAGGGATGAAGGGCACAGAGAGTAGAGGGGCATGGAGGGTGAAGGACATAGGGGTGAAGGGCATGGAGGGTGAAGAGCATGGAGAATGAAGGGCACAGAGGGTTAAGGACAGGGAGAAGTGAAGGGCATGGAGGGATGAAGGGCAGGGAGGGATGTAGGGCACACAGGGATGAAGGGCATGGAGGGTGAAGAGCATGGAGAATGAAGGGCACAGAGGGTTAAGGACAGGGAGAAGTGAAGGGCATGGAGGGATGAAGGGCAGGGAGGGATGTAGGGCACACAGGGATGAAGGGCACAGAGAGTGAAGGGCACGGAGAGGTGGAGGCACAGAGGATGAAGGGCATGGAAAGATGAAGGGCACAGAGGGGTGAAGGACATGGAGGGATGAAGGGCACAGAGGGTGAAGGGCATGGAGGGATGAAGGGCATGGAGGGATGAAGGGCACAGAGAGGAGAGGGACACAGGGGTGAAGGGCACAGAGATGAGAGGGACACAGAGGATGAAGGGCACAGAGAGTAGAGGGGCATGGAGGGTGAAGAGCATGGAGAATGAAGGGCACAGAGGGTTAAGGGCAGGGAGAGGTGAAGGGCACAGAGAGTGAAGGGCATGGAGGGATGAAAAGCACAGGGATGGAGGAACACAGAGGGTAAAGGGCCCAGAGGGGTGAAGGACACAGAGGATGAAGGGCACAGAGGGGTGAAAGGCACAAAGGGGTGCCTGGCCATGCTGAGGGGTGCAAGAAAGGCGGGATGAGGCATGCAAATCCCAGGCAGCAGCTGTTTAGCAGCTCCCCACAGGGCTGGGATGGATCCCCAGGGCAGCTCTCTCCTGTGCTGTTAACATGAGCCACACAGAGAGACCTGTCATCTGCTTTCAAGGAATAATGTTCTCCTGCTTCTTCTAAGTGGCATTGTGGGAGATGAAACTGTTTCTCAGAAACAGGCACAAGATTTGAATCGACATTCCCTGAGAAAATGAAATCTGTGGCTAATTTCCCAGAGCGCAGGTTGAGCTGAGCACTCAGTGAATGATCCTCACGCAGAGCCCGGGTGTTCATTAAGATCCAGCTTCAGCTGCTTTGTTCCTGCCGTGGTCTGACTGCAGAAAACTTTGGCCTTGGAGGCTGTGAAAAACGCCAATCACTTGTTTTTAAAATTTTAAAAGTTTATTGAAAATAAAATGGCTATAAAAATAGTAATATAATTAGAGTAATAATAATTCGGACAATTTGGATTAGGACAATATGAGACAATAGAAATAAAGAGTTACAGACAGTCCAGGTACCTTTTCTGGGCAAAATAAGCCTGAAAAGGGACCCATGTTAACAGAGGATTAACCCTTCAAAACAATAACCTGTTGCATATTCATACACCTCATACATGATGCATAAATTCCATTCAAACACAGGATTCTGTCTGGGCAGGGTCAGCTTCTTCCTCTGAATCCTGACGGTGTCTTCAAGCCTGAGCAAGGTGGGAAGAAGTTTGTTTCTCGTGATAATGGAGCAATAAATTCTCTTTCTCTGAAAGATTTAGGTGTCCTGTGGCTGCTATCTTGCTGCAAGTCCTTTAAAAAGTATCTTACATGGCATAGTTTCTATTTTAACATTATGTTATAATCTAAAACTATATTTAACACAATACTAAAAAAATGAATACAGCTTAACTTTCTAACGCAGCAGATATAATGTTCATTTGAATATTTGTGAAAAGCCAATAATAAAATATGCATTTTTCACTGAGGCCCAGCACCCAGAGGGACTTCAGTGGCTATTTGGGAGCACATGGACCTGCAGACTGCTTTGCTTTTGTGAGAAATGATCCTCACTTCCAAAAAAAGTAAAAGGTTTGTTAAAACCTTATCAAAAATACAGCAGAAGACTGAATAGAGAAAATATTACAGCACTGGGAGCAGAGGATTTTCCCCACCATGTGCTCACCCACACCATGGAGGTTTCACCTTTTAACCCTTTGGCCCCTCCCAAAGTTCTGTCCATCCACTCCTCCTCCCTGCCCAGGGGTGGAGATCACTTTTTAAAATCTTGATTTTGGTCAACTGTTGCCATGGTAATGAGACGACCCTCCCAAATGTCCCAAACCCAGGGCAGCCCCTGATAACAACACAAGGGAGTAAAACATTACTATAAATCTATAAAACTTCTCTTAACATATATATATGATATGATATGATATATATATATATATATCATATATATATATATATATATAATATATATATATATGATATTTGCCTTTTAATTGTAAGAGTCAGCCGTGGCATTGCTCATCTGTCACACTTTTTGTGGGCACATTTACCAAGACCACAGATATTTTTAAAGGAAACCACAAACTTTTAGAGGCAGGGGAGGCAGACATGGGTTTTGCCCAGCTCTAATGCCTCAAAAAAAGAAAAGAAAGAAAATTTTCAAAAAAGAAAAATTTTTCATCAGCTGAGTTCACTGGGAGCTGCTGGGGAGGTGATCATCTCCCAGCCAGCCTATGAGCTACAGAAATCATTTCACTGAGTCTCTCGTTATCCATTTGCATGATTGACAATAAAAATAATTATTTTAAAGCAAGTAAGTGATCATTAAATCTCTGGATACCAATAGTGAGAAATTAACTCTGCATTAATGGGAATGCAATGTGCTATTACTTAGAGAAGTCACTAAATAAAGAATGAGATGGGTGTAGAGGCTGTACTGAAAGGAGGCAGCTGGATATTGATGCATTTGAAACAGGGAAATCCTTCACAGCAATTGACAGAAATTCCAGCCAAGGTGTTTCCCAGAGCCCCAAAAGCCAAGGTTTGGTGATTTCAGACACATTTCTGTATTGGCTCTCTTTGTCCTGGCCAAACCCATACCTCAAGTGAAAGGGAACTGGCTGGAGGAGAAATTGCTTCTGGACCAGGGTATTTGCACCCTGGAAAGTGCCCGCAGAGAGAGGGCAGCTTGCTGCTTTGTCAGGCAAATAATCCTTTATTTCCATCCTGATGCAAAGCTCACCTGGATTCCTCCCCGGAGTCTCTCATCATCATGTTCTCTCATTGTGCTGGAGCACAATCAGGGTTTCAAAGGGCTCGATGAAGCCATGGGAGCTGGATGGGGATGTTTTTCTCCCCAACAATAGGCGTTGTTAAGGCTTTTGTGTGCAGCTCCTGAACACCGAGCGGGTAATCTTCGCCAAAGGAAAGGGAAAATCCATAAAGACCATTCCAGCCCTGCAGATTGCTTCATTCCTCGGGGGGTGCAGAGTAAATTCTGTCTCCTGGTGACAGACAGGGCACAGACAGGGGTCCCACAGCCCGGGGAGGGGGATGCTCAGGGAGGAGAAGGCTTGGGGAGGAGGAAGCTCGCTGCCACTCTGTCACAGACATATTTTATGAAAAATCCTTTCATTAGGATCTTTTCTCCTGACAAGCTGGGAAGTTTCAGCTTCTCCGTGTTCTGCTGCTTTGGAATGTGATTTGGAGAATTGTTTACCCAGCATGTGAAATTGTTTCTACTTGATGACCAATGCCAGCCACCTGTGTCAAGGCTGTGAGCAGTCACAAGATTTTATGATCACTAATTCCTTTCTATTCCTTTCAAGCCTTCTGATGAAATCTTTTCTTCTAAAACTATACTTTTAGTATAGTTTTAATATATCATTTTCTTTGATTATAACATATATCATAAAATAATAAATCAGCCTTCTGAAACATGGAGTCAAGATTCTCATCTCTTCCCTCATCCTGGGACACCTGTGAACTTCACCACATTTGGTGACCCCGAGTGAAGAAAAATTCCACATTTGGTGACCCCGAGTGAGGAACATTCCCACACCACTCCGTGCTGGCAATGGCAGGAGCAAGCAGGGAAGGTGTTGGAAAGTTCTGCTCTTCCTCTGGGCTGTGAGATGCTCCTGGAGCATCTGATGGGGTCTCCTCCCATAAAGCATTTTGCAGACCCTGAATGTGTTGGGTGTCAGTGATCCAAAATCCTATAAAATGATCCTTAGATTTCAATTGCCTCTCTTGAGGCCCAACATTAAGTCTTAAAAGGTGAATGCTTTGAGATGATAACTGGGATGGGATGGGATGGGATGGGATGGGATGGGATGGGATGGGATGGGATGGGATAGAGTGGGATGAGGATGTGGGCTTCTGTCCTTTACCTTTAGATTACCTTTAGAATCAATGGAAAACTACAACCGGAATGTTCTTAGGAAGGTTGAGTTATTTAAAGGTACTGCCAAGTGATGCCATTTCACTGTGCTGTTTTGATAACAGGTAAATGGTCAAGAATGCAAGTTTGAAATAAAATACTCATGGCAAATTAATAAAAACTGAGAAAGAGAAAGAAAATTTTGATAGAATGTGGTCATTTTGATAGAATTATTTAATAAAAATCAGAAAACAGTGCAAAGACCAGTTCTTAAGGTTTTATTCCCTAACGCTTTATATAAGTAGCAGAGAGTTTTCTTTCTTTCTGTTTATATTTAGATCAACCTCCTGCATCAGAGATAAAATAATTTTGCTTAATTTTAGAAGCCCCTTAATTTTTTCATTACTTCAGAAGCATTCCTCCCCATCCCCACGGCCTTCAAGCCCAAGACAGTTGCCTAAAGACAAATTAGAGCCCGCGCTTCCTTTGTCTGCTCTAATGAGTGGCTGCCATTAGCCTTGCAATGCTTCCAGGACTGTGAGCTCTTAAATGCCTCTTTTCAATAAAGGAAGATATAATTTTAGTTTTGAATGTTTAAAGTTTAATTACACACTAGCCCCTCTGCAAATCCTCCTTCCCCTTGTTTGCAGGTCTGTGCTTTAAAATAGCTGAGGCGGGGGTGAGCTGGCTCGTCCCACCTGGGTGACCTGGGGACAGCAGGGGACAAGGTTTGTGGTTCTTCTTTGGGCAGCTGGCTCCCAGAGCCCTGCTCTATCTTGTGGTTTTGATGCCTTAGGATTTTAGCTTTTCTATTTTTCAATATTAAAAAAAAAATTATATATATATATAAAATATATATTTATATATAAATATATATATACTGTACTGCTTTAGAGTATGACTCTAAACTCCATATAGAGTATTAGTCTTCACATTTTGTCAGACAAAAAAATTTCCTCCAGGCCTGAGATCCAAGGATGCACTAGAGCCTCAGGACTCTAAAAGTACAAAAAAGTACAAACAAAAATGAATTGCAGGGAGCAAACTGACTTCATTACCTGAAACCGTAATTGGAGAATTAACCCCCAATATGTAAATAAACCAAATTTATATCTGTCTGAAAAACTCATGACCATTGTCCATCTTGGGTGTAGTCCCTTGGGGAGGCTTCATCTGCCCTTAAGGACCCGAAAGCCCTTCAATAAATATATTCTCTTTTATTCTTTTAATTCTGTCTGACCTCCGTTTTTAGGTAAGCCCAAAAAAAGACAACAGTTTTCAAAGTGTCTGGATGTCAAAAACTTCCCTCCCTGGCTCTTCCCTGATCCCAATCACAGCAAACCCCCCAGCAGTACAAGCTCTGGGCTCAAGAGGGTTTCATAAGGCAAATGATCCATGTTAAAATGTGCCAGCACAATGTGTGTTAATAGAAGCAATTTTAATGCTGAAGTTGGTGCATTTTTTAACAGTTATTTTTAAAATACTAATGCTTTCCATTAGGCAACCTGCAGGTCCCTCCTGGATCTCGTATTTCCCACTGGTTGATTGATTTCGGCAATTTCCCTATTACAGTAAACCCAGGACGTTCACATTGTGTTCCCTGCATGTTTGTGGCATGAAAAAAAGCAACTCTGATTTTCAAAATGATTCTACACATCCCTTTATGACCGACCAGCTGCAATGGAATATTTTAAATCAAAATAATGAGATTTTTACAAGTGGGTTTTCTTCCCTGTGATTTCAGTGAGATGCTGCAGAGACATCCATGCTGCTCTGGGCCCATCCTTGCTGGATTCACTCCCAGAATTTCAGGGAATGCAAACGTGAAGTGAGTTACCAACAGATTCCCCTTGGGCATGGGCAGCTCTGGTGCAGGAACCTGAGTGGGATTTTCTGGAGCACTCTGAGATTCCTGCAACTGAGAGGAATGAAGGATTTGTCTTTCCAAACAAACTGTGGGTCTGCTGGTAGATAAAACCAGCACTGAGAGAGAAAAGAAACAAATTGAAGGATTCCACTGATTGATGAATGGAAAAAGATATTTGATTTTACAAATAAACTTTAGGTTTACTGATAAATGAAATTAGAGATTGAAAGGTGAAAAAAATAATGGGGAAAATCCTAAATTCCATAGGAATTAAAAATTAAAAGGAGGGTTATACATTGGAGGGGAATCTCTGGTATCAGGTGTATTGCGAAGTCTGAACCTCTCAAGTACCTCAGAAATGGGGAAAGAGAGAAGGGAAATGTGGTCAGGAAATTGGGATCAAAAGGAGGCTGTGTCCTCTAAAAATTTGAGACACCCCTTGGGAAATGCCCCATGGCCTCTCCCTTTATTGGAATAAAATTCCAGTTCTCCTCTGTCTCCTTTTTGGCCATAAACCTCTGATGTTTATGGATTAATTTTCCTGACACTATGAGTGAATTAATAGAAGGAAGAGATCCTGGAAACCCTCTGCGCTGTGACCTTCCTCCTCCAGCTGCAAGAGCAATTAAATGTCAGTTAGAAGGGGCAGGTCCTTCCAAAGGACCATTTCACTGCTCATAATCACAGCCTTTGGCAAGGGAGGCAAGGAGAGCCCTGCTGGTGCTGCTGAGTCACACCAGATAATTTCTCTCAGGTCTGAAGCTGACTGGAAAAAATCTGAATTTTTTGCCAGGGATCAGGCCCATAAGCCCAGGCAGCCCTCAAGGCTCTGAGAAGCTGCCATGGCCATCACCCAAGGACCCTGCTGAGTGGGGAACACAGCACTGCCAGAAAAGCACTGGAATGTTCTGCCTGGGGAGGTGGTGGAGTCCCCATCCCTGGGTGTGTTTAACAAAGCCTGGATGTGGCACTGGGTGCCAGGGTTGAGTTGAGGTGTTGTGGGTGGGTTGAACTCGATGATCTTGAAGGTCTCTTCCAACCCAGTGATTCTGTGAATTCTGTGATTCTGTGAACAGAACCTTGAGGTGCCCATGGCCCCCCTCTGCATTTCCCCAGGCTGCTGGGGGTTGTTCTGTACCCCCCTGAGGTGACAGGACCAGTGACACTGGGGTGTGGTACCAAAGTGTAGGGGGATAGAATATAAGAAAATAAAGATGGTGTAGAAAGTAGTCTTACCCCTGAGGAGGTGCAGCTGGGCCAATTATCAAAGATTAGGAACAGGCCTGACTTGAACAGGCCACAGCTGTAACCAAAGAGGAGTGCTATGATGGATGGATGGATGGATGGATGGATGGATGGATGGATGGATGGATGGATGGATGGATGGATGGATGGATGGATGGATGGATGGATGGATGGATGGATGGATGGATGGATGGATGGATGGATGGATGGATGGATGGATGGATGGATGGATGTGGAGCAGGGTGATAGATGATGGGGGATGGATGGATGGATGGATGGATGGATGGATGGATGGATGGATGGATGGATGGATGGATGGATGGATGGATGGATGGATGGATGGATGGTGGGGCAGGGATTGCTGGCAGGTTGGTAAAGGGAACTGGAGTCAGTGGGTTATTTTGTGAAGGAGAAAGAGTCAGTGCTCTGAGGAGATGCCCATGAGAAACACCGAGGTGTGAAACTTTTGTGATAAGGAGACAACAGTCTGGAACCCCTGCAATAAAATGACAACACCAAAGGCTCTGCTTGGTCTCCCCATGCAGAGCACCAGGATGTCACCAGTGCAGAGGACCCAGGGCAGGCACAGAGGTGTCCTGGTGCTGCAGGCACAGCTCTGCTGAGGGTGACAGACTCTCAGAGTCAGCCTGGACGTGGCAAAAACAGTGTTCAGGTGAAAAATGTTCCTGTTCTTCCTGGGGAAAAGCAGGCAGCTGGAAGGGAGAATTGCAGCCTTCTGCACAAAGACCAGCCAGTCTTCAGAGGTTTCAGATGTTGCTTCTGCCTTTTCTTTCCCTGCAGAAACAGCTCTTCCCAGCAGTGGGAATGGCATCACAGCCACGAGCTGCAGCTGGTGTGAGCTGGCCCCTCACTGCCAGAGGGGTTCATTGGCCCAGCTGAGCCCTCATCTCCCTCTGTGTGTGCCCAGGTGTGCCTGGTGTGAGCAGGAGGTGCTGTGACAGCTCATCCAGAAGAAAACACTCCCTACAAGGCTAAAAATAGGATACATCTCTCCCTCTGTGCTGTTGCATTAAGAGCACAGACACAAACAGGACATGAACTGCTCTGTTTGCAGCTGCAGGTGATGGGGCAGCAGGAGGAGGAAGAGGAGGAGGAGGAAGAGGAAGGAGCCCAGCTGCTCCTTGGGCTGGGCTGGAGGGGCTGAGGTTGAGCAGTGTGAAAAATGCCAATCTCTTGTTTTTAAAATTTCAAAAGTTTAATAGTAATAAAATGGTTATAAAATTAGCAATATAATTAGAGTAATAATAATTTGGACAATTTGGATTAGGTCAGTATGAGACAATATGAAACAAAGAGTTATGGACAGTCCAGGTACCTCTTCTGGGCAAAATAAGCCCCAGAAAGGACCCATATTAATAGAAGATTAACCCTTAAAAGCAACAGCCTGTTGCATATTCATACACCTCATTCATGATGCATAAATCCCATTCAAACACAGGATTCTGTCTGGTCAGTGTCAGCTTCTTCCTCTGAATCCTATCAGCTCTTTAGGGCTGAGCAAGGCAGGAAGAAGTTCATTTCTTCTGATAAGAGAGCAAAAAATTCTATTTCTCTGAAAGATTTAGGTGTCCTGTGGCTGCTATCTTGCTGCGAGTCCTTTCTTTAGAAAAAAGTATCCTACATAGCATAGTTTCTATTTTAACATTTTGTTATAACCTAAAACTATATTTAACACACTACTTAAGAAAATTAATACAACATAACTTTCTAACATAACACATATAATATTCACTTTAATATTTGCAAAAAGCCAATCATAAAATACACATTTTTCACAAGCAGGAAGGAGCCCAGCTGCTCCTTGGGCTGGGCTGGAGGGGCTGAGGTTGAGCAGGATGCTGAGGGTGCTCAGCAGGATGGACCTGGCAGCCTGAAGGTGTTCCAAGGCATCACCTGGAGGGAGCAGCCCTGAGGGTGTCCATGCAGGGATCCAGCAGCCACACAGCACCTCACAATGCTCAGGGATGTTAAACCCACTCAGTCAGTCTGGGTTCATTCCTCCTTTGCATTCTTATTGAGGATGTCCAGGAACTTGGGCTGTAACAAAACCCCAAAGCTGCAGAACAAAATGCACATCATGGTAAATTCTAACCATTCCAGAGAATCCAACCCAATGCTGATAGGACAGACTATGCTTTGGAACAGTGGCATGAACCATTCACCTGAGGAAGCCAGCAGAGACCTAGCAATGGTTATGAAATACATTTCAAATACTTCATTATTTCTTATGCTCTGCCTTCAAAAATGGAGCCATCATGATATTTCTATAGTAGCATACATTTTCATAGAAAGTTTAATTTAAAAACTGCTAAATGTAAAAGCAACATCCTTCTGTTTTTCTAAATTTTTGTAAATATATATGGATGGTCAAACTGAGTTCAGAGTTCACTTACCTGGGAGAGAAAAGGAATGAAGGGCACAGAGGCCACTGAACCACTGTGCTGGCTCTGCCCTCTGGGCTTTTAAATCCAGCTCAGGAAGGGGCAGACAGGGTTGGATGTACAAATACCTGGAGCTGCAGGCAAGGCAGGTAACAGATGTGATTATTTTTATGAATGATGGGCAGGAGCCTTGATTTCCATGGGTGAAACTGTACAAGCTGCCAATTCCTGCAAACCCACCAAATAAATCTGCGGTTTGTGTACAACTTAATTTCAACTTCCCAGCTCAAATGTCTGTGTTTATTCCTGGCAGTAAGCACTGCTTGTAGTTCCCACACAATGCAGCTCATAATTTTTTCACACCTCCCAGCGCAGGTGACAGCTTGTGAGCAGAGCCCAATCCATTCTCACACTAAGTTGCAGTTTTTAATGCACCACAAACAGCACATCAAAACAATCCCACAGACAGATCACTCCCCATCCCAAACCACCCTCTCTGTGTCCAGTGAGGCCACAACCAGCCCAGCACTGTGAGACTTCATAATTTCTTGTGCCAGGCTCCTTTCTAATGAATCCCGGGAGGCCTTGTTATGCTAATTGTTGTTTTGCACTGAGTTAATTTCACAAGGTTGGACTCTAAATGAATGTCCCCAGGCCATGAGACACCATGGGATGGTTCTTTGGCTCCTGTGACCCCCTCCATCCCCCTGGTGCCCCCGGATGCTGTCACTGAGCATCACCAAGCATCACTGCCCATGGATGAAGGTGACTTCTCCCTCCATCTGGGTGCAGGGAGCCAAAGCCAGGAATTCAGGATCCTTGCTGAGAAGTCTTTGAAGCCCCTTAAGCTGTAAAATTCTTTGATGTGCCATAATTGCATTTAGTCAAATTTTAGGTGTATTGTAATGGTATTGATTGTTAATAACAAAGCTGTGGCTGCTTAATGCCAGAAGATGATTCATTTTCAGTGGGAGCAGAAAGTCCGGGGGCAAAGTATTATTTTTGACATACAGTAATTTCTTCTAGCAGGATTATTTTTCATTTTTTTCTTTCCAGCTCTGTTCTGGAGGCCAATGAGTGAGGGGGCTCCTGAGCAGGGTGGGCTGTGCGTTCCCACGGGACAGGGAGTGCCTGTGGGGCCCCAAGGGCACTTCTGGTGAGGGGTTTAACCCTCCAGATCTAGAAAAGAGGTTGTAGCCAGGTGGGGTTGAGCCTCCTCCCAGGCAGCCAGCAGGAGGATGTGAGGAAACAGCCTCAAGCTGCTCCAGGGGATGCTCAGGTTGGATATTAGGAGGAATTTTTTCATGGAAATGGTGGTGAGGCATTGGAAGGGGCTGCTCAGGGAGGTTTGGAGTCCCTGTCCTTGGAGATGTCCAAGGAACAGCTGGAGGTGGCACTCAGTGCTCTGGGCTGGGTGACAAGGTGGGTTTGGTCAAAGCTTGGACTGGATGGTCTTGGAGATCTTTCCCAGCCTCAGAGATTCTGGGATTCTGGGAATGGGAAAACACTGCAGCTGGGATGGACCCACCAGTCTGGGGCTGTGGGAAGGAGGAGGAGAGAGGGACAAGCTGCTCCCACCTGGAAAGGGCCTTTGCACTTTTGGTGGAAAGCCCCAGGAGGTGGCAGGGAATGACAGCTGGGTGGGGATATTGGGATGTTGGGAGAGATGTTGGAATATTGGGATGTTGGGATGTGGGGATGTTGAGATGCTGGGATGTTGGGACATTGGGATGTTGGGATTTTGGGATGTTGGGATGTTGGGATATTGAGATGTTGGATGTTGGAATGTCGGTATTTTAGGATGTTGGGATGTTGGGAAAGATGTTGGGATTCTGGGATGTTGGGATGTTGGGATGTTGGGATGTTGGGATGTTGGGATGTTGGAATGTTGGGATTTTGGAATGTGGGGATATTGGGATGTTGGGAAAGATGTTGGAATGTTGGAATGTTGGGATGCTGGGATATTGGGATTTTGGGATGTTGAGATGCTGGAATGTTGGGATGTTGAGATTTTGGGAAAGATGTTGGAATGTTGGAATGTTGGAATATTGGGATTTTGGGATGTTGGGAAAGGTGTTGGGCTGTGGAGCAGCTGTCAGCTCCTGGATGAACTTGGGGCAACGCTGCTCTGTACATCCACAGGGAGGTGTGATGAGTGAGGCCTCGTGGGGACTTGTCACATAAATAGCAAGAAGAAAACCCATCAGTTCCCTCATTGTGAAATTCCCCACACACGTCCCCTTTATTGGTTAATCCTCGCAGTTAACAGAATAGAAGTTTCTGATTAGCTTTTAACTCCCAGATTACTTATGTGCAATGCAAAGTGTATTAAAACGTAGTATACTTTTTAAAATTAGATTTTTTTGGTGATAATCCATTCAGCTGTAAATGCATTTCAGTCACAGTGAGAAGATGAAAGAGCCTGAGCCACGGCATTACTGTAAGTAATCAGGCTGGAGGCTAAGGGGGCCTTTCTTTTAGCTGACAAATGGAAGGAATAAATAACCTGGACACTAAAAGTTGCATTAGGCAAATAAACATTTCCACAAGAATTATGCGTGACATTCAAGGGAAGGCAAATAAACCTTGACTTATGGAAAGCTATCAAAGCTCTCAGAGAATTAAATAACAGGAGATCATTATGTAGCATTTGCAGCAGCCTTTGGAGACTGTCTTTTCTTTGGGTACTACTGGAAATTTGGGGTGGTCAGCTGATTCTGGTTCTGATCAGAATGAATTATTTGGTTTCAACTGAAACACTTCTTATTTATGAGAAAGGAGTTTTCCTGTACCTCTGCCTCTCTGTGATGTTGGTGCTCCTGTCCCTGTGGGACCATTTCAGGTGTGATGGAGATTTTCCTGCAGGGCTTGGCACACAGACAGGGCTGATGGCAACAACAATGCCAATCCTACCTGGGGTGGGAACAGCCCCATTGGAGATTGCAAGGGCCTCAGAGCAGGGCACAGAGTGAAAACAGCTTCAGCTTGGAACTCAACCCCAGCTCTGACACCAGCACATGGAGCTCTGCCAGAGATGCAGCAACCAACAAGGCATAAATAGCACCAGCACTGCAGCCAGGCAGGCCCTGTGCCTCCAAGGCAAATCCCTCTTTTCCACCATGCTCAAACTTTTCTCTAAGTGCCCTATGTGTAAAACCTTGGTAAACCTGTGTGTAAAACCTTGGTAAACCTATATGTAAAACCTTGGGAGAGGTGGCAGGAATTGGAGCAGGGGAAGCAGGAGGTTGGGCAGGTGCAGCAGGAGTTTTGCCACACTGCAAGTCCACAGGGTCTTGTGAAGGGCACTGCGTCACTATTCCCACTGGAACCAAGAGCCAGTGCAGCTGATGCTTTTAGCCAGCCTGTTTTGGGGCTGTTTTGCAGTATCTGATCCCCTCAGGATCCAGCAGATCCTGCTACAACACTTTGTCAGCATCTCCTGAGCATCAAAGTCTTGTTTCAAGGCCTGGGTTTGTTGTTTTCAACTTTTCTGTGGCTGCACTATTTGGAAGAACAACTCCTTGCTTAATTCAGATTATAAGAAGTTAATCAAATAACCTGATGGCAGCACCCAGTGCCGTGAGCCCTCCTGAAGCCTGCAGGAATGTTTGGTTCCAGCAGCAAACACTGGTTTTCAGTTTAGCTGATGGTCCTTGTGGATGGTTGTCTGTCATGCCTGCTGCCCCACAAACACTGGGCAGTTTCTCAGCAGCAGCCACAGCATTTTGCCAGTTCTAAAAGGCCATTTTTCCCTGAGCACACTTTCTATTTACTGATCCAATGAAGCATATTGGGATCAAAACCTGGAAAAGCCCCTGACTGATGTGCTTCACTCCTCACACAGCTGGCAAATGACCAAACTGAGGCAGTGCTGGGTTCCCTGATCCAAAACAGAGCAGAACATGAGGGCAGCACCTGCCTGGGCAGCCTGAATCCCTGCAGCATCCCAGCAGCATCCCTGCAGTGTCCCTGGCAATCCCCAGCTGTAGCCATGATATTTTCTGAAAAATCCTTTCCTTAAGATTTTTTCTCCTGAGAAGCTGAGAGGCCTCAGGAACAAAATGTAAACACTGGTTATCTGCTGCTGTGGAATGCAACAGGTGCATCTGGGATTGGCTCATGTGGTTGTTTCTAATTCATGGCCAATCACAGTCCAAATGTGTCTATCTCTGGTCAGACAGGATTTTGTTATTCATCCCATTCTTCTTCTTGCTTGCTAGCCTGTGACGGTGTTCACAGGGGTCTCAGGTTGAGGGAAGAGATGAGGATCTGACTCCACGTTTCAGAAGGCTTGATTTATTATTTTATGATATATATTACATTAAAACTATACTAAAAGAATAGAAGAAAGGATTTCATCAGAAGGCTAGCTAAGAATAGAATAGCAAAGAATGATAACAAAGGTTTGTGGCTTGGACTCTCTGTCCGAGCCACCTGGGCTGTGATTGGCCATTAATTAGAAACAACCACATGAGACCAATCACAAATCCACCTGTTGCATTCCACAGCAGCAGATAATCAATGTTTATATTTTGTTCCTGAGGCCTCTCTGCTTCTCAGGAGAAAAAATCCTAAGGAAAGGATTTTCCATTAAAGATGTCTACAAAACTAGCCTTCAGATGAAATCCTTTCTTCTATTCTTTTAGTATAGTTTTAATATAATATATCTATCATAAAACAATAAATCAAGCCTTCTGAAACATGGAGCCAGATCCTCATCTCTTCCCTGGTCCTGGGACCCCTGTGAACACCACCACACCCAGCCCCAGGGACCTGCAGGCTGCCAGGTGTGCCAGGGCCTTCCCTGGCCTGGCAGTGGGCAAAGAGCAAGAGGTTTTTTGCCACAGAATGTGGCTCTAGAGATGGCTTTAAATTAATCAATTAGGGAAAAACGAGCTGTGCCATGTAAAATGTCCTTACTCCATGCGAGTCTTTTGAACTATTAGTTCTCTCGAGGAGATTAATTATGAGCGTACAGAGCTAATGCCCTCTTAATGGAATCAGTTATTCAGTTTAAGGAGTCCTGGGTACTGAGCAGGCAGGCATTAGATATTCATTGTGCAAGTTCCAGATCAAACAGGAGAGGATCAAGCTGATCAGGGCTCTTTACTCTGCTCAGCTGAGCCACACGTGCTGATCTGAGGCGAGCCACAGGCTGGGAGTTGCTCTAATTGTCTCTCCTCCGTATGTAATCCCAGAAACTGCCTTTTAACCTGCAGTAAAAGGGTTATTTACAAAGTGCATACATTTGCATCTCAACTACCTCTCCTCGGCTTGCTGAAACTTGGGAGATGAGCTCTTGGCTTCTCCTGGCTGCTGGGTTGCAGACAGATTCCTCCCCACATCCTGCACGGCTTTCTCTGCTTCTCATGCTGACCTGAATTATCCATTTTTAATGTCCCTGCTTTTAGGTGCCCATTTTAAGGGAGCAAAGAACCTGAGCTCACATGGCTCCCAGCAGCCTCGTTAGTAATTGGAACAATTAAGGATGCAATGTGCAGACACTCCAAATTGCAACACCAAGAGCAAATTCACTTATTCAGCAGCAAATTGCACATGGGGAATTGAAAGCAGCAATCTTTGAGAGAATTCTAGAGGAAAGGAGAGGATTTTTCCAGAGTACCTGAAGTCCCTCTAGGACTCCTTCAAAAAGGCATGTTTGGGGCAAAAAGGTTTTGTTAGCTGGGGTGAGAATGTAAGAGGGCAGGAAGGGCTGTGAGCCTGGCAATCTGATTAAAGTACCATGTTTTTTTAATAGATTTAACCCAGAAAGCTTGTCTGCAGTCTGGCCCCAAACACAGGCTTCCTAGAGAGGCAATATCTATTTTTTTGTAGGCCAGCCCAGTCAGACATATCAATTATGGATCTGACTGGTGGTGCAGCTTTCCCACTATGGCAGCCAGATCCATCTCCAGTGTTATTCTTTTTCCATGCTAGAAACAAAACATTTGCTAAACCGAAGAACATTCATTAGCACACAATGGAAACGACCCAGTATTTTGGTTTCCCACTTGTCTAATTAGTTTTTGCAGATTAGCAAGTAGAACAGCTGAACAATCAATTGGACATATTAATCAGGCCTATTTTGGAAGCTTTAAATAGAGAATATGTTTCATCTCTTCTTTCATTTAGGATATAATGGCTGGTAAATGGACACACACAACATAAATTACACCCTCTAACAAGATGAGAGGAGAAAATGGTGAAGTTGAAATAGGGAAAGTTGGAGGATTTATTGTCAACTCATTGAGCTGCAGCCTCTCAAGCTGATGAGCAAGGGGGGTGCTGAGCCCCAGCCCCACCAGATGCCCCAGCTCCATCCTCTCCTTCCTTCTTGGAACCACTGGTGAGGGCTCTTCTGATGGACCAAAAGCTCCATGTCCCTCCCAGAGCATGTGACAACAGGCAGGGAAAAGACCCAGCAGGGAACAAGAGACTGGGATGGGATGGGATGGGATGGGATGGGATGGGATGGGATGGGATGGGATGGGATGGGAGGTCTGAAAAACCATTCCAGGAGCAGCTCCTGGCAGAAACATCCCAGCCAGTGCCTCCAGCTCTGCACAGGGATGAATTTCCATGTGGGATCCCATCTAGAGCTACTCCCACCTCCTGCCTTGGAGGCTGAGGAATAGGCAGCCATGGCTCACATTTCTTTGATGCATTTCTTAGGGAAAAAAGGGATTGTATCCAGCTGGGATTGCTGGCAGGTACAAGTGGGGAGGAGGTTTGAGATCCTTTGTTCTTCAGGTGGTCGTGACACCGGCGGAGCCTTCTCTGAATGAAGAATGGCAGAGCAGGGTGGCCTGGTGGTCACTGAGCAGCTCAAAGTTAAACTTGAGAGTGAGATGCCTTGCTCAGGTGGGAGGGAGGGGAAGCAGAGGCTGTCTGTGTGCCCACAACTGCTGGGAGAGCTCTGGCTATCAAAGGAACAAGGTCAGATGAGAGAGAAATCTTTTGTATCTGAAAACCTCTGCCATCAGATCCTGAGTGCTGCAGCTGACTCATACCTGAGCAGTGCTGCTGCCTGTAGGTGTGAGGCAGACACAGAGATATGTTTGATACATTATTCCTATTTGCAAAGGTTCAATAAAAGACGTGTGGGTTGTTGCAAATTATTTCTCCCATCCTTCTTGCAATGAAGTTAACAGCTGAGCGCATTCAAATGCATCAGTTGTATAAATTCGTAGGGCATTTTCATGTTTCAATCTAGTTATGTATTTCTAGTTGACCAAACATGTTCAAATTACCATTAACTGCAATCCTATCACTTGGTTCAGCGAGCAGAAAGGCAATATCTGTGTTTTAACCCCTGCAGAGCTGAGGCTGGAGATGGGGAGAAAGGAGGGGAAGGAGGAAGGGGGGTACCCAGGTCTGACCTCCCTCCCATAATTGGGAATAAGCCCCAAAATCCAATTAAGGTGAGAATGAGGATCTGTAGGGCAAGCCCTGCCAGAGAGGGGGCAGGACCAAAGGAATGGAGGCAATTTTGGGGAAGGGCTGCTGGGGTGGTCTCTGCAGGGCAGACCTTCAGCAGGTTTGATGCCTTTTTAGGCTACCTAAAAACAGAGGCCAGACAAGATTAAAGCAATAAAAAGCAGTTCTATTTATTGAAGGGCTTTCAGGTACATTTAGGGCAGACAAAGCCCCCCAGGGGTTACACCCAAAATGGACTCATGGGTTTTCACACTTTTATAAGTTTGGGCCATTTGCATATTGGGGGTTCATCTTCCAATTACAGCTTCAGCTAATGAAGTCATTGACCCCAAGTTTGCTCCCCACAACTCACTTTTGTTTCCATCTCTCAGGACCTGAGGCAGTGAGGTGTCCTTGATTGCCAGGCCTGGAGAGGAATTGTTGTGTCTGCCCAAAATGGGGAAGCAGCAGCTCACACTGTGTGTAGAGTTTGGAGTTCTACACTAAAGAACTGCAGGATTACAAATATATTAAGAATATAAAAGTTAAAATCCTAATGCATCAGGTTCAGTGCCATGTCTGGCTCCAGCAATGTGGGGGACACTGTCCCTGTGTCCCCCTGCCTGGGTCCCTGCCTGCCTGCTGAGGGCTGTGAGTGCTCATTTTATGAATGGCCTCCTTTCCTGTGTCCTTCCAAGAGGTCTCCCTGCACTGCTGGGTGCTCTGGGAATTATTCAGTGTCCCACTTCGGTTTTTAAAGCTGCTGCATCCCGCATGAGCTAAGCTTAAATGAGGCTCTGGCAGGAAGAAATGCAGAGCCAGGGCTGGCTGTCAGACTGGTTAAACCCTCCCCTCTGCCCCCTCTGCCCCCTGTGTCCTCCAGCACCCCGATGGGTCTGATGAACACCAGATGTTTAACCTGCCTGTTCCCCACATCAGCGCAGCATGTCAGGCTCCTCACTGAGGATGTCCCTCACTGGGGCGACCCTGTGGCAGCACCACTCAGGCAGGGACTAAATTTGGGCACAGCTTATGGTGCAAGAGTCCCCCAGTGGCTCCCCCAGTGCTGCAGCAGCCCCAGCCTGACCCATGGACGCGTTTCCCAGGGAAATGGAATCCAAGTGTTTGCGCTGGTGGAGCAGCTGTGGCGGTGTGCAATGCAGCCTGTGACACAGAGCAGACATTCCTGACCCTTTCTAAGCCCCACAAGGCAAAAGAAAAGAAAGAGAAATGGATGGAAATGAATGCTAAAATCTCAGTGTGTAGCACACTGGAGATCTGTCTGAATGCTGCTGCAAGGAAAATGAGACATGGTCTGAAGTCAGCATGAATGACACTGGAATTACCTTAAAAATTCACCATATTTTAATCACTGTGATGCAGGAGAAGTGTTTGTCACCTGCAGTTTGGCACTGCTGCCCTGCTCTGCAGGAGCAGCTCGGCTCTGTTGCTGGTAGTCCATGGGGCATCAGCCATTCCAGAGAGCAATTTCTGGGCAAATTATAAGTCAAAATTCTCTTTTCATTGATAATGCCATTTGATGCCAAGCAGAAGAGGTCTGCTCCAGCTCAGCCAGGGCTCCCTCAATGCAAACCAAGCCCCATTCTTGCAGCATGAGGAATGCACAGTGCCTGGGGTCTGGCTCTGGCAGGAGAGATGGGGACAGCAGGGAGATGCCTGGGGTGCTCAGGGAGATGCTGGGAGACTTGTGGCTGTGGATGTTGATGACACTGAGGATAACAGAGGTGAGGCAAGGCAGAGCAGACCCACTCATGTGGTCCTAAATCCCCCATAAAGGTTTGGGGTATGGGAATCATCAGCAGGCAGCAGGAACTGATAACAGCCCTGACTACTGCATGTGTCAGCTGGGACTCAAAAAGCTGGAGCAATAAAACATAGATAAAGATACCATTCCAGGCTGCTGCAAACCCCCTAAATTGCACTCCTGACTTTTAACACCCATCTGCCTGGTGCTAAAAAATCAATTTAGTGCAGGTGGTGACGGGCTGTGAGGCTGGAGGAGCCACCACTGGTGGCTCAGCCCTGCCAGGGCAGTGCGGTCCAGGAGGGCAGGACGCTGCCAGCTCTGGGGGCACAGCAGGGCTGCCAGGGGGGCAGGTCAGAGCTGCCAAGCTGCTGGACTCAGGCCAGCCCCACAGCTTGTTCCAGCTCCTTTGGAGGAGCAGGAGCAGGCTGATGAGCTCGCTGTTTGATGTGAGATTTAACCTCAGGTCAGCTGGAAGCTTTCCTGCACCTGGCTGAGACTCTGCAGCATGAAAGATGCTCATCAGAAAGCATTTCACCTTGATGATATTCTCTTGTCTCTCTTCTGGCAACCAGCTAAGACACACCATTATGGTTATTTTAAGAGAGAAGTCAGTCTAACACAGGCTTTTCTCTCACTCGGTGCGTCCCTCCCACGAGACTCTGACTGCCTTGCAGGGACCAGGCTCAGGCTCTTCATGTATTAGTCATTACCCAGGAAGAAGCTATAAATCTAATGAACATGCCAATGTTTCTTCAAGGTACCAGTAGGTACTTTCAGAAAAATTAATTCTCCGTAAAAATCAGATCAAATAAATAATGCTCGCCTGGAATGTCTGACACAATTCATCATTTCAGAGCTCAGGACTGGGGAGGATCACTGGATCGTGCCTCTCACCTCATTTAGAATGGGGCCCAGCACACGCAGTGCCTGTGAGGACGTGGCCCTTGTCTGGGGCACTGAAGTGGGGTTGGGCTGGGCTGGGCTCCTCTCCCAGCCATGGAGAGCAAACCCCTTCCCTGGCACAACATTCATCTGCTCTAAGGACATCTGCTGGGGAAGGTGAAACAGGAAAGCCTTATGAATATGATTGTCTGGCAAAAGATTGTGAGAATATAGAAACTATAAGGGAGATTGAAATGAAAGCAAGCTTTGAGATATCTCAGTTACTGAATAACTGGAAAACAATGGCATGGCCAGCTGAAGGTGATCCCCTTTGGATCAAACAATCCCCTCTGCTTGCAGACAGGCCCAAGGCTCAGAGCAGACCCTGCCAGCTTGGCAGAAGGGGCCCAAAGAGGAGTTTTTAGGGTTTAAAATATAACCCAGTGTGGTAATGTAATGATTCTTATAGGCTGTATGTAAATGCTATAGAATTTGTATCTTGTACTAGATTGGTCAGTGAGAATTAGAATATTCCACACAGAAGAAGATTTATGGTATTGTAATGGGAACTTCGCTCACTTACTTTCTGTGCTCTTAGCTTTTACCTCTTGTCTCTTAGCTCTTACTTTTCTATGCTCTTACCCCTTTTACTCTCTTATGCTTTTACTCTCTCACCCTCTCATCCTCTCTCCCCCTCTCTTCTCTGGGCCCTGCTCTGAGCTGTGGCTGGCAGCTCCCAGCAGGGCCCTGCACCCAGGCCCTTTGCAATAAACCCCAAGTTCCACAACCTGGCTTCAGAGATCTCTGCTCTCTGTCCGTCCTGACCGTGTGATCCTCCATCAATCCTACAGACATCTCTCTCTTCTGCCTGATGTGAGCATTTCCTCCAATCCTCTTTCCATCCACCCACTTGTTTTGCAGGTGCTGCCCAGGAGCTGCTGGCCTCACTGGCAGGTGAGTGTTAAATCCAGAGAACAGGTGGAAAAAGCCACTTGTAGTGGTCATTGCTCCAGAGTCTCACCTTTGGAGAAAGGGGAAAAGGCCTCACAGCATTTGCCTTAATTAGTGTCTAGTCTCTGTGCAACTTGACATCTCCATTTAATTTTGTTTGCAATATACATGCAGGGGAGAATGATAATGTAATACTGTGATGATCGTTCCTGAGACAGTCACTTACTCAAAATATTACTCCTGTTTAATCAGTGCAGCCAAGTGATTTATTGACTTGCATAACCAATCTTGCCTGGCTGTAATTAAAACAGCGACGTTCCCCGAGTCCATCGCATGCAGTAAATTGTAAAGAGCCATGTCAGGGCCACATTAATGCTGATGATTCACAGGGTGACAGTCAAGGCCCTCCCAGCTGGGCTCATCCTCCTCCCTCTGCTGAGGATGGCAGGTCAGGCAGGCGCTGGATGTGGAGTCCTGGCAGGTGACAGGGACAAGCTGGATACTTTGGTCGTGTCCAGAGAAGGGACATTGTTGGGGTACCAGCTGTGGGTTTCTCCGTATCTACAGTAGTTCATGTTTGGACTCAGGTGTTTATTATTTCTGATCAGTGAAACACTCTCACTACTGTGAGTTCAGCAGCTTTTCATTAGAAGGCACAAAATGGCCAACAATCTCTGGTTACAAGGTCTTTTAAAGCTAAACTATCCAATTAAGAACTGACACCTGGATTATTTTCCCTTTTAACCCAATAACTGATCCCAAAGAGCCCTCAGTGAGGACTTTTCTGCCCAAATACAAAATGCCACCTGAGCCCATGAAGAAGAAGGAAGAAGCATGAAGAAGAAACTCAGGATGACACCCTATGCCCTCCATCTTGCTTCCATCCACAACATGCTAAAAATCCCAAAACCTCAATTTCTCACCTAAACTGCTCTCTATAATCTATTTCACACTTTTGTGGATTCCAGCCTATCTTGAAGTCTAGAAAACTTTCTCCATGAATGAGGGTCAGAGTCAGTGTTCCCCTGGGGGTCAGGGCACCCCAGAGCAGACAGGGAAATATTCCCAGTGCCCTGGGTTCCCACAGGCATTTAGAGCTTTTCCCAGGAGTGCTCTGTGGGAATGAGTCTGTTTTTATCAGGTGATGTCTGATACCTTCTCAATTTATGGTCAGTGTGAGGAGAAGCTCAGGGATCCTTAGTCTGGACCAGAGGAGACCCCAAAGCTGGGGCAGAAACTGAGAGCTCTGAGTGAGCTGCTCACTTCTTTCCAGGCCTTGGCAGGAGTGAATGAATTTGCAGCCCTGGAGGCAGAAGGCAATGGTGGCACAAGTGTTTGAAATGCCACGAGTAAATCTGGTGCTCCTGGCTGTGAAGAATGGGAAGGTCACACTCTGTCCCCCATTCTCCTTCCCGAGCTCTCCCAGCAGCTCAGATCATCCTGACCACTGATAATTTCACTTTTATTCCTGGAGAGTTTGTGAAAATCAGTTTCTTTTTTTTTCTCGAGTCAAATTCCAACAACCAAAACTTAGATATTCTAAAAAGGAAAAAAAAAATGTAGTGGAAGATGTCAGCTTGTCATTGAGAAAAGAACAACTGTCAAAACCCAAAGATTTTCTGCCAAAACCCATTGAAAAATGTTGGCTGAAAACTGCAGAGCATGAGAAGCCAGTCCAAGAGAGTCAGTTTGGGTGTTGTCAGCCTTTTTTTGACAAAAATTCTAAATATTTTGAAGGAAGGGGCAGCTTCCGGGAATTTCTGTTTTTAGCAGCTCCACATTCTGTAGGTTCTGACCCAGAATTCCCCAATGGGTCCCTGCTACAGCACTGACCCACAGAAACCATGGGGGAGAAGATCATGATTTCAATGATGGTGGCTCCTTGCTGCCCCCAGACCCTCCCCAGGAAGGGAGAGGTCAGGTGGGGATTGGAGGAGAGAGAGTGCCTTCAGTCCTGCTTCTTTTGCTGGTTTTTTATTGGTATGGCAATGCCCGGTCTGGGAAGGATGCTCAGAACTGTCCCCAGTATCAGCCATGCCAGCCCCTCGCCCCTGGGCAGGATGGAGAGGTCTGGGGGAGGCAAAGGAGACAAAATCCCTGTGTCCAGTTCTGGCCCCTCAGCTTGGGAAGGAGGTTGAGATGCTTGAGAGCATCCAGAGGAGGCCACGAGGCTGGAGAGGGGCTGGGAACACAAACCCTGTGAGGAACCCCTGAGGGAGCTGGGGGTGCTCAGCCTGGAGAAAAGGAGACTCAGGGCTGCCCCCATCACTCTCTGCAGCTCCTGAAAGGTGCCTGTGCTCAGCTGGGGCTGGGCTCTTTGTCCAGGCACTGACAGAATCAGAGCACACAGCCTCCAGCTGCCCCAAGGGAAATACAGGCTGGATATCAGGAAAAGGGTTTTTATGGAAAGGGTGATAAAGTTCTGGAATGTTCTGCCCGGGGAGGTGGTGGAGTCCCCATCCCTGGGTGTGTTTAACAAAGCCTGGATGTGGCACTGGGCGCCAGGGTTTGGGTGAGGTGTTGGGGATGGATTGGACTCGATGATCTTGAACATCTCTTCCAACCTTGTGATTCTGTGAAATTCCTGCTGTGGAAATGGAAAGCAGAGAGCAGCAGCCTGCAGTGAAACCATCAGCCCCAGGCAGTCAGCTCGGAGAGGGCTGGGAGAGAGGCAGGGAAAGGACAGGAGGTGCTGCAGGGCAGAGAAAACCATCTGGATGACTCTTGACTCTCACCCGAGGCTCTTGTCCGTGTGCTGGAGAGCTGTGATGCTGTTTAAACCCACAAAAGAATTCACCTGGCAGCTCCCACCTGCCTTTGCTGCTCACGCTGGGCTTGCAGGGCTGTAGCAGTCAGTGTGGGGTCTCCATTCCAGCACAGACAGTCCCAGGAGGGGTGTGGGTGTCACGCAGCCCAAATGGTGCTGCAGCCCCTGGCAGGAGCTGTCACCCCCTGCAGGTGTCCCTGGGCACCTTTCCAAACCAGCTCTGGGTCTGCTGGTAGATAAAATCCCAATCAGCATGGATTTTTTTTTTTCCCCTTGAATAGCCTGGTTAATGCAGGCTCTGAGGGAGACAGACAGCCTCCTAAAGACTAAAAAAAAATAAAATAAATAATGGGAAGGATTCCACTGATTGATGAATGGAAAAAGATATTTTTACAGATAAACTTTAGGTTAGCTGATAAGTGAAATTAGATGTTGAAAGATGAAAGAAACAATGGGGAAGAAAAACCCCTAAATTTCATAAGAATTAAAAATTAAAAGGGAGGGTTGTACATTAGAGGGGAATCTTTGGGATGGGCTGTTCTGGGGAGTCTGAACCTCTCAAGTACCTCAGAAATGGGGAAAGAGAGAAGGGAAATTCAGCTGGGAAACTGGGATAAAAAGGAGGCTGTGTCCTCCAAAATTTTGAGAGATCCCAGGGGATGCCCCATGGCCTCTCCCTTTATTGGAATAAACTTCCAGGACTCCTCTGTCTCCTTTTTGGACACAAACCTCAGGTGTTTGTGGATTAATTTTCCAAACAGATGCGAGCAAGGGAAAGGGGGGCTCTGTGCAGCCCCTTCCCCAATCCTCGGGCAGAGCCTGCGGACGGAGCTCTCTCCTCCTCCCGTGGCAAGATGCGATTGCCACCTACAGTTCTGCTGGCACAGAGAGCACAGACAGAGCCACACGCTCCTGCTCCAGGGCTGCACTCCGGGCACTGCTTCAGCTCCTCCCAAAAGAACCTCCTTCACCCGGAGGTGGGAATTTTCCTTCTCCTGGCCATGGGAATTTTCCTTTTCCCAGGCATGGGAATTCTCCTTTTCCTGGGCATGGGAATTCTGCTTCTCTCGGACATGGGAATTCTCCTTCCCCAGAGCATGGGAATTTTCTTTCTCCCGGGGATGGGAATTCTCCTTCTCTTGGGAATGAGGATTTTCCCTCTCCTGGGCATGGGAATTCTCCTTCCCCTCTCCTGGATATGGGAGTTTTCCTTCTCCCAACCATGGGAATTCTCCTTTTCCCGGCCATGGGAATTCTCCTTCTCCTGGGAATGGGGATTTTCCTTCTCCCGGGCATGGGAATTCTCCTTCCCCAGAGAATGGGAATTTTCCCTCTCCTGGGCATGGGGATTCTCCTTCTCTTGGGAATGGGGATTTTCCCTCTCCCGGGCATGGGAATTCTCCTTCTCCTGGCCATGGGAATTTTCCCTCTCCCAGACATGTGAATTCTCCTTCCCCAGGGCATGGGGTTTTTCCCTCTCCTGGATATGGGAATTTTCCTTCTTCAGGGCATGGGAATTCTCCTTCCCCAGGGCATGGGGATTTTCCCTCTCCTGGATATGGGAATTTTCCTTCTCCAGGGCATGGGAATTCTCCTCCTGGATGCATGGGGCATTTTCCTCCCGGTGCAATCCCCCCACTCCTGGCTCCATCCACGGTGCCTGTGCTTCTCCTCCAGCCTGACAGCACAGCCCCATCCCCATCTGTGATTACAAATTAGCAGCCTAATCCTAAATATCTCTTTTGCCTGGAGATGCTTGTCTGAATCTGATTTTTAATCTGTCTTTACCAGCTGCTCCTGCTGCCGCCCTTTGCAATTTATTTTGCATGTGACTTACGCTGGGTAAAAAAAAAATAATATCTGCCTAATTTTCTCCCATGTCAGCCATCCTTTTAGCTGGAGATGGTGCTTTATATGTTCCACAGCACACGGGGAGCTCTGCCAGCTCTCTCTCTCTCTGCTTTTCCTTGGGGTTTATTGACTACAGAGAGGTCCTGCTCTAATCTTCTCCTCTCACACCCTGTTTCTTTCCCTAAGAACCACTAAGCTCCTTGAGTCTCCCGTATCATCTCTGTGATGGGCAGAGCTCCTCAGTGCTCATCCCCTGCTCAATCCCATTGAAGTGCAGGGCAGCGCTCCGCATCCCAATCAGCACGGATTTTTATTTTTTTTTTCCCCTTGAATAGCCTGGTTTATGCACGCTCTGAGGGAGACAACCAGCCTCCTAAAGACTAAAAATCCTTCCAAAAGGGATTTTATGTATTTCAGATAAATCTTGCTAATGGTAAATGTAGCTATTCACTCCCAGCTCTTCATACGAGGGATTTGACCCTTTTTTATGTTAATGCCACTGCTGCTCAGGCTCCCGCTGCCTCTCCCTTTCCCTGCTCTCTGCCACCAGCCATCCATCCGCCCCTGAGCTGGGGGTCCCCAAGCCCCCAGCCCTGTTTTATGCTGGGGTGAGTACCAGGGGGGATGGCCAGCCCAGCAGCAGGAGCATGGGTTTGTGTCACCCACCGGTGTTGTAATTTTTATGCTTTACAATGGTTTTGTCTTTGTATCCCCGTTATTTTCCCCAAATAATTAACCCCAGATTGTGTCCCCTCCCGGGGATCAATGCCAGCTCTCGGGGACAGCAGGGAGGGAGCATGTCATTGTGGAATTTTCTGAAAAATCCCTTCACCAGCATTTCTTCTCCTGGCAAGATGAGAATCTTCAGCTTCTCCATGTTTTGCTGCTTTGGAATGTGATTTGGAGAATTGTTTAGCCAGCATGTGAATTGTTTTTAATTAATGGCCAATCACAGTCAGCTGTGTCAGGCTCTCTCAGTCTGTCACGGGTTTTTATTATCATTCTTGTCTGGCCTTCTGATGCAGCCTTTCTCTTTCTTTAGTACAGTTTTAGAATGGAATGGAATGGAATGGAATGGAATGGAATAGAATAGAATAGAATAGAATAGAATAGAATAGAATAGAATAGAATAGAATAGAATAGAATAGAATAGACTATAAAATCAGCCTTCTGAGAACTTGGAGTCAAATCCTCATCTCTCACCTCATCCTGGGGACCCTCACAAACACCATAACAGGAGCATCCCCTTTGGAAATGGTTTTCTTAGATGGCATTTCTGTCCCTGGGCTGTGCCATGCTGGCACACTGGGGGCTGTACCCAGAGCGTGCAGACACTGACAGGGCTGAGAGAGAGCAAATCACTGTGTGCACACGTGTCTGCTCAGAGCTGCTGTGCAGTGACACTCTGCCACATGAAATGAGCAACAAATTACACCGGGGTCTCACCAAAGAAAGGAAAGGAGAAATGTAAGAAGGCTTCTGGAAATGTTCGGGAGGAATTTCCTGGCGTTGCTCCCTCCTGCCTGTCTGGGGCTCGTCAGCAGCTGACAAGGAGCAGTAAATAGATTGGGCAGCGCTGTCAGGAGCGCTGGGCTCCTTCTCTCCCTGTCACTCAGCTCTGCCAGCCCCATGGAAGCTGCAAAGCAACAATCTCTGAGCTGCTCCCTTCCTTTCCCTTCCCTTGAGCCCAGGGGGCACCTGCACAGAATTCTCCCTTTGGCCTGGCTCTCTCTGGAGGTGGCTGTGGCAGGGTAAGCTCTTGCCCCAGTGATTCTCCCCCAGCAAAGCCCAGGGACTCTGCGTGGCTCAGGGTTCCTCGGAGGAACCCAAGCACTGAGGTTTCTGAGGAAATTCTGCCTCTCTCTGTTGGAAGCACATTCTGTGCAAATGTTGCCTGGGAGCAGCTCCGGAGCCCAAATCACAGAATCAGAGAATCACAGAATCCCAGAATCCCAGAATAATGAGGTTGGGAGAGACCTCTAAGTTCATCGAGTCCAACCTATGCCCTAACACCTCAACCAGACTATAGCACCAAGTGCCATGTCCAACCTTTTTTTAAACACATCCAGAGATGGTGATTCTACCGCCTTCCCTGGGAAGAGCATCCCAGTACTTTATTATTCTTTCTGTGAAAAACTTTTTCCTAATATCCAGCCTATCCCTTCCCTGACGTAGCTTGAGACTGTGACCTCTGGTTCTGCCAGAGACCGACCCCACCTGTCTGCAGCCTCCCTTCAGGAAGGTGTAGAGAGCAATAAGGTCACCTCCAAACCTTGTCTTCTCCAGGCTGAACAACCCCAGCTCCTTCAAACATTCCTCACAGTGCTTGTGTTCCAAGCCCCTCACCAGCCTTGTTGCCCTCAAAGGAGCACAATGAGCCCGAGTGAAGCAGCCAGAGGAGGGATGCTCAGCAGCCACAGAAGGAGGCTCAGCACTCACAGGAGGCTCAGCAGCCACAGGAGAGAGGCTCAGCAGCCACAGGAGGAAGCTCAGCACTCACAGGAGGCTCAGCAGCCACAGGTGTTTGCAGCTGAGTCCCTCAGAGCCAGGGGAGCCCTGGCAATGCCAGCCCCAGCCATGCCCCAGGCTGCAGCAGCCCGCTCTGCAGCAGGGTTGCCTTCCCTGACTGCTAATTTAGATTTTTCCTGCCATCCCACACAGTGGAATCAGGGGAAATAAAATTACAGACTTATTCACTCTTTTTGTACAGCTGATGCGCTGATTACCTGTCAATCAGAGAATTGCATTAACATCTGACAGTGTGTGCATAACAATTACCCCCATCAAATTAAGGAAACCTTTCACACTCAGAGACACAGAGAGGGAGGAAATTCAATCAGCGTAATTAGTTCAATCAGAAAAGATCTTCTTTTCATCAAGAAGGGGAAAAACGTACAGTGGGAGCAGGGTGGGAGCCAGGTATGGCTCCAGGAGGAGAGGGTGGCTCAGCCAGTGCAGCAGTGCCTGGCCCAGCGTGGTGGGGTTGGATCCCCAGCTGGGGGTGATGAGGGTGTGCCAAGCTCTGTGCTGCTGGGGAAGGTGAAACAGGAAAGCCTTATGAATATGATTGCCTGGCAAAAGATTGTGAGAACATGGAAACTATAAGGGAGATTGAAATGAAAGCAAGCTTTGAGATCCCTCAGTTACTGAACAACTGGAAAACAATGGCACGGCCAGCTGAAGGTGATCCCCTTTGGATCAAACAATCCCCTCTGCTTGCAGACAGGCCCAAGGCTCAGAGCAGACCCTGCCAGCTTGGCAGAAGGGGCCCAAAGAGGAGTTTTTAGTGTTTAAAATGTAACCCAGTGTGGTAATGTAATGATTCTTATAAGTTGTATGTAAACGCTATAGGATTTGTATCTTGTACTAGATTGGTTAGTGAGAATGAGAATATTCAGCACAAAAGAAGATTTATGGTATTGTGTCACAGACTTCTTCTATGAAAAATCCTTTCCTTAGGATTTTTCCTCCTGAGAAGCTGAGAGGCCTCAGGAACAAAATGTAAACAATGGTTATCTGCTGCTGTGGAATGCAACAGGTGCATCTGGGATTGGTCTCATGTGGTTGTTTCTAATTCATGGCCAATCACAGTCCAGCTGGCTCGGACAGAGAGCCTGAGCCACAAACCTTTGTTATCATTCTTTCCTATTCTATTCTTAGCTAACCTTCTGATGAAATCCTTTCTTCTATTCTTTTAGTATAGGTTTAATGTAATATATATCATAAAATAATAAATCAAGCCTTCTGAAACATGGAGTCAGATCCTCGTCTCTTCCCTCATGCAAAAACCCCTGTGAACATGGTCACAGTGTTGTAATGGGGAGCCTTGCTCTCTCATCATCTTTTACTCTCTCTCATCCTCTTTACCACTCTCTTTACTTCTCTCTCTTCTCTGGGCCCTGCTCTGAGCTGTGGCTGGCAGCTCCCAGCAGGGCCCTGCACCCAGGCCCTTTGCAATAAACCACAAGTTCCAGACCTGGCTGCAGAGATCTCTGGTCTCTGTCCGTCCTGACCATCCTACCCCCATCACTCCTACACCAGGCTTCTTCCCCACCCCAGTCCAGGAGCTCCTGCACCTGGGCTCCCTGCTCTTTTTGCAATATCCAGCATTGGAGGTGACATTTAAAGCACTTGGGGGCGGGACAGGATGTCCTGTCACTGGGGACGTTTTTGAGGCAGAGAGGAGTTACAGAGTCAGATAGAAGGGTCTCGTGAGGGATGTGAAGCTGGCAGAGAGCAGGATCCTCACTCTGAGCACTTGCATTAAAAGATTGGGACAGTGAGGGGAGAACAGGCTGCTGGAGAGGGATTCCTGACTCCTCACAGGGCTCAGGAGCATCTCTGGGACTGGTGACACAGAGCTGCAGGCAAGCAGCCCCTCTCAGTGCGTGTTGCTGTAGTTCTGATGTGCTCATTATTGGTTTTCATGTCCCAGCTCTGCACTCAGATCAGGCCCAGCTTTGCAGGACTGTGCTGGAGGTGAAGGACCCCATCCCTGTCCTTCCTACACCTGCAGATCCCATGGAGAGCAGGGAGGGAGGAGGGAGAGGCCTGTCAGGCCTGGCCTATGCCCCTGCCTCTCCTCTCTGAGTGCAGATGTACAAAGCCGCGTTCATTTTCTCTCCCCAAAATACGGTCTAGAAATGAATAAGCAAGTAAATAAACCCATCCTCTCTCAGCAGCCTTGCTGCCATCTGCTTACCATTACCACCTGGCACCCACCCAGGAGTTTGTATCTCCTTTTTGCTCCAGAGGATCCAAAGCATTCTGCAAACCCGGGGCAGTGCTTGGCTCCCACTTGCACCTGTGCATGTGCAGAACAGCTCAGCTCTGGCTTTGTCCTTTGAGAAGTGGATTTTAAGGTTGTTTAATGCCCACTGACATGAGCCAGCCACACAGCAGCTGCCACCTTGGTGGCCTGGGGTAGGCGTTTAGTGCTGGGCTGCTGAGGGACCTGCTGTCGCCCTGATTTTTGAAGATTTTCTAAGCCTTCTGATGTTTACATTCTTGTAACGAACTTTCTCACACGCTTTATGTAAATAACTCATTGTTTTGCATTCTTTTATGGAGGAGGACAAATTTGATGGGCTGTTGGTTTGTCCATTGTCATTGGAGAGGTGGCACTTTCACCCTCCAATCCACCATCACTTTTGGAAATCTATAAATGTTGGACTCAGAAATTAAAAATTCTGTTTTCACCTTGGAAGAGCTGTGTGTGTGTCGTGTTATTTTGTGTCCTATAGTGACAATGTGCCATCCCATCCAGGTGCCCTAGTGGCTCACAGGGCACTTGTGCTGCTGCCACTGTCAAATTTTCTGAAAAATCCCTTCACCAGCATTTCTTCTCCTGGCAAGATGAGAAGCCTCAGCTTCTCCATGTTTTGCTGCTTTGGAATGTGATTTGGAGATTGTTTATCCAGCATGTGAATTGTTTTTAATTTAATGGCCAATCACAGCCAGCTGTGTCAGACTCTCTGAGTCAGTCACGAGTTTTCATTAGTCAAGCTTTCTGTCTCTCTCCTTCTCTTTCTTTAGTATAGTTCTAGTACAGCATAATATAATATAATATAATATAATATAATATAATATAATATAATATAATATAATATAATATAATATAATATAATATAATATAATATAATATAATATAATATAATATAATATAATATAATATAATATAATATAATATAATATAATATAATATATCAGCCTTCTGAGAACATGGAGTCAGATTCTCATCTCTCACTTCGTCCTGGGGACCCTCATGCTGCAGGATGCACCTTCCAAAAATCCCACCTGCTGGGCACAGGGGATGGAGTGGATGTGCTCTCCAGTTCCTCAGGCCCCAGCTCTGCACAAGAATTTAATTCCACATCCAGAGTCAGGCAAGGAGGAGCAGAGTGAGGAATTAGAAACAAATTGTGAGCAGATGTTGGGCAGAATAATAAGGAATGTGTGGGAGGCCCAGCAGGATCTATGGATGAAGCAAAACCAGCAGCAGCTGCTGTCCTGGAGGGAGCAGAGTGGGGAGCAGGAACCAGCCTGGAGAGAGAAACTTGTGCTGGGCAGGTTCTGCTCCCTGGAGCTGCCCCTGCAGCAGCTCCTGCTCTGCTCTGCTTGCACAGTGTGAAAAACGCCAATCACTTGTTTTTAAAATTTTAGAAGTTTAATAGTAATAAAATTATTATGAAAATAGTAATATAATGTCAGTGATGGAGGAGACTGACTCAGTGATCAGAATCCCATTTTATTGTGGGATACAAGCACTTATATACAATTTTAGGGAGACTAGTAATGTGTACTACAATGATTAGGTTAAAATCACACACACAAACTTATGCATATAACAACATCTCTTGCTTGCAGAGTTTAATGGGATTTTCTTTTTCTGGTTAACCCATTTGATTTAATCTTCTTGCAATCCAGGTCTAATTTTCAAAGTTTTGTTTGCTTTTGCCAAGGCATCCTGCTATCAAATCTCTTATGTTAAGCAGATCCAAAGTCCATCATCGGTTTTGTGTCTCCCAACATTCCAACAATATAATTAGAGTAATAAAAATTTGGCCAATTGGGATTTAGGACAATACAAGACAAAAACAAAGAGTTATGGACAGTCTGGGTTCCTTTTCTGGGCAAAATAAGCCCAAAAAAGGATCCACATTAACAGAGGATTAACCCTTAAAAGCAACAGCCTGTTGCATATTCATACATTTCATACATGATGCATAGATTCCATTCAAACACAGGATTCTGTCTGGTCAGTGTCAGCTTCTTCCTCTGAATCCTAAAGATGTCTTCAGGGCAAAAAATTCCCTGCATGGTGATAAAATCAGTGATTTGGTTCTTTTGCTTGGCTTGTGTCCCTGACCCTAGTCGGAGTGAAAACTTTATTGCATGAACAATAAAATTTTGTTAAAGGACTTGGGTGAGTCCTGCTTATTTCTGTGTAAAAACTTAAAAGCCTTTTTGCAAATTAGAACATAGGGACCCCTTGGACATGGGGTGGGAAGAGAAGAAATCCTTTACAAATACCCAAAAGGAGAGTTTCTCTATTTACTCACAAGAGTAAAGATCAAAATGTATTTTTTGTCATTGGTACGTTCTAAAATAGCCTGTAATGAGTGAGTCAGAGGAAATGCTGGGGAGAGAGCGAGGCCTGTCATTCAGCACATGAAAGGCTGGAAAAGCTCTTTGTCTGTTTTACAGATTAAAGCATAAAGATTGGAGATCACTACAGGCTGCAGATAATGGTGGAGCTGCTACACCCTTGGAGCAGCGGGAGGATGTGCTCTGGGCTGCTTCCCTTGTGCTGCTTCCCTTGTGCCAGAGCCTTGACCCTGTCTGTCTGTCCTGGCTGCCATCCCTGCTCTGAAAATACAATATTTTTTTTTCAAAGAAACACCTCTTTTAAGTGCTAATATTGATATGTAAGAGTGTTTGCTTTTAAGGGCTCTTTAAGCAAAATGGAGCCTTATCTGTGATTCACCCCAGCTTGCCAGTCAGGCACAGGTGTGTGTGTGTGTACAAATCTGTGAACCCCCAGCCATGGCTGTGCCTGGTGGAACTGGAAATCAGCCAGTGCTGGGATGTAGTAACTGCTCATCACTCCTGTTTGGTCACCAGGTTGGTTAATTGCTGCACTAATGACACCCTGTGTCAGAGAAAGGCAGGAGAAAATTTTAACAATCTTAACAAATTAAAATACAAACTCAGTCTGGACATCACAGGATGGTTTTTTAAACCAGCAGCTGAATTACAGATGAGGAGACACCAAAAGGAATCTTGTTTCCAGTTCTGCTCTCCATTTGAGCAGGTCTGAAAGCTCATTCATTTTGTGTCAGAAAGAAACTTCCCCAGCAGCAAGTGCCTGACACTGCTCAGAGGCTCAGGGTGGGAGCCACTTTTTCCCTTTCCAGCAGAAAATGAGGCTTCATTTTCCATGCTGTGGGTCATGGTGGGAAGGGACCAGGGACAGGACATGGCCAGGGCCCTTTCCTGGGGCAGTGGGGCATGGGGGACTGTCCCCAGGGTGGAGGAAAGGGCTGAGGTGACAGCATGGGTGACAGCAAAGGCTGGGGCTGTTTTAGGGGCTGGGTGTGTGAGGAGTGAGCTCCTCTGCCCTTTCTCCACCCCTAAAGCTGGGGGTGCTCAACCTGGAGAAGACTCAGGGGTGCCCTCATCACTTTCCACTGCTCCTGAAAGGTGCCTGTGCTGAGCTGGGGCTGGGCTCTGTCTCCAGGCACTGACAGAACCAGAGCACACAGCCTCCAGCTGCACCAAGGGAAATACAGGTTGGATATCAGGAAAAGGGTTTTTACAGAAAGGGTGAGAAAGTTCTGGAATGGTTCTGGAGTCACCATCCCTGGGTGTGTTTAATAAAGCCTGGATGTCAGGGTTTAGTTGAGGTGTTGGGGCTGGGTTGCACTCAATGAGCTTGAAGATCTCTCCCAACCCAGAAATTCTGTGAATTTTGTGAATTCTGTGATTCTGTGAAGTGTTCAAAAGGTGATCAGATGTGGCACTTGCTTTAGTGACACTGGGCTGTTTGTTGAAGGTTGGACTTGATGATCTTGGAGGTCTTTTCCAAACTGGTCATTCTGTCACCCCTCCCACCTCCCTCCCTGCTCTCCATGGTTTTCTGCAGGTGGATGGGGATCAGGTCCTTCACCTCCAGCACAGTCCTGCAAAGCTGGGCTTGGTCTGGGATATAAAAACTGTTTAATTTTGTGATGAAAGGTCAATTTGTGCATCCTCATCAACAGGAGCAGGACCAGGAGTGGAATCAGGACCTGGGACTGTGATCCTGGTGCTGCCCAGAGTGCAGGCAAAGCCTATCAGAGCCCAGGTAATTTGATTAGAAGTGACTTGGCCTACATCAGAGCCTGAAAAATCCAACAGATTTGCTGCTGATAAAATTAAAATTAGAAACTGAATTGATTAGCCTGTGCCAGCAAAGGAACCAAAATGTCAGAGGCACCAGCTGCACATTTGCATTTGGTACTTAGCAAAGTTCTCACCAAAGCGAGTGAGAGATGTTTGACATTTCCATGATTTCTGCAATTCTAATGTATGTTTTATTGATATTAACTACAAAATGCAAGGGAATAATGAAGTGGGGAATGACAGGAGGGAGTTTGGTCATTCCAGCTCTGTGTCTCTAAAGAGTGTGGAGTGTGGCTCCTGCTCTGTCGTTTTTGGGAGAAATTGCTGTTGGATTGGGTGTGTGTCATTTTTATGCTTATCATGCTGGGAAAAAAGAAAACTTGGGCAGTGTAAATCCTGGTGAAGTTTTAATTGGGAACAGTTATTTTGAAACATTTTCTTCTCTGATGTATTTTTCCTTGGGGACTTATTACTGTGGGAAAATCCTATCACGCTTATGCAAAGTTTTCTGCCAGGGTCTATTGGGATATTTTAATTTCAGTTTCACAATGAGATATTCAGGAATATTGTGAATAAATTGGAATGATTTTACAATGGGAAATTACAAACATTTTCACCAAAGGGGGAAATTTTTGGTTGTTTTTTCTTAAATAAAAAGCTCCAAAAGTTAGTTTTCCCCTCCTCAAATCCAGGGGCATTTCCAGTGCGCTGTGTGAAGCTGAGCCCATGATTGCTGGTATTCACCAGCTGCCCATTGCTGCCAGTGCCTTCCCCCTACCCCATCCCAGCTCTCTGCCATCCCTCACCATGCTTGGCTTCCCTTCTGTCCCTACAGACTAAAATTATAAATATGAAAAGCTTTGTTCTCTTAGAGTGAAGGTGAAGGAAAGCCTATAAATTTTACAGCCTGTGTCTGAGAATCCAAAGGACAGCTGCAAATTCCCTTTTAAAGAAAAATCCTTCCTGCTTTATAAATATTAATTGCAAGTCAGTGGTAAAGGAGAGAGAGGAGCAGCCTTTGGCTCTGATCTGTGATTGTTTGACTAATACAAGCAACAGTTTGAACACGCCAGTTATTATTTGATGTGACACTAAATTAGAAGTTTCGCACTTCATATTAAAGCTTGGCTTCTTGAGAGCTGAAGGAATGTGATTCTGCAGGTCAGGATGATGCTCAGCAGATTTGGAGATTAAATCTCTGCCAGGTGGGTCAGGAAGGTGTCACACAGGTGAGGTCCCCAGGCTGTCCCCAGGGATGGCATGGGAAGAGTGAGGCTGTGCTGGTGCCTTTTTGGGCTGCCTAAAAACAGAGGCCAGACAAAATTAAGGCAATAAAAAGCAGTTCTATTTATTGAAGGGCTTTCAGGTACATTTAGGGCAGACAGAGCCCCCCAGGGGCTGCACCCAAAATGGACAATGGGTCACAGATTTTCACACTTTTATAAGTTTGGGCCATTTTCATATTGGGGGTTCATCTTCCAATTACAGCTTCAGCTAATGAAGTCATTGACCCCAAGTTTGCTCCCCCAACTCACTTTTGTTTCCATCTCTCAGGGCCTGAGGCAGTGAGGTGTCCTTGATTGCCAGGCCTGGAGAGGAATTGTTGTGTCTGCCCCAAAATGGGAAAGCAGCAGCTCACACTGTGTGTGGAGTTTGGAGTTCTACACTAAAGAACTGCAGGATTACAAATATATGGAAAATATAAAAGCTGAAAATCTTAAGACATCAGTGGCAGAGCACACTCCAGGAACAGAACTGCCTCTAAATCTTATAACTAGGCACTGGAAATGTGGGGAAAATTGAATTTTTCTTCCTGCCAGCAACGTTTCCTTGGGGTCTGGGGGTCTGTGCCGTGGAGCCTCAGGAGAGGGTGGATGAGGCACAGCCCAGGGAAGGAGCAGGATGCTGGTCCTGTGTTTTCCCCCGAGAATCCTGGGGCTGGCAAAGAGCTTCTGCAGCAGCACAGCCAAAAATCAGGTCAGGTGTCTGCACAGGCACCCGGGCAGCAGCTGATGGGGAGAAAAGAGGAGCAGGGAGTGGGCACGGAATCAATGGTCATTTTTGGCGATCCAGGCAGAGCTGGAATTCATCCTCTGGTACATTCACTGGGCATTACTTGTACCCACCTGCACCACAGGCTTTGGGGAATATGGGGCATTGTTTCTTTTTTATGGCAATCATGAATTCAGCTGCTGTTCGTGAGGCGGGTTCAGGTGATGGGTGAGCTGACAGCTTCCTGCAGTCACACCAACACCACGAACAGCACCAGTCCCAAAACCTGCCTGGGGCTGAACAGAGTCCTGTGGATCCCTTGGGAACAGGCAGACAAGGAATAAGCTAAGGATAACCAGAAAAAGCTCCCCTGGATTCCAGGACCTGCTCACATCCCCTCCCAATTCAAAGCCCAAGGCAGAGCGACCCTGAGTGACTCCGACCATTTGAAGTCTGTGCTGTAATGCTGCTAAAATTACCAAACCCTCACAGCTCTTAGGAAATAGCCATTATCAGAAGCGACTTTTATTGCCATGGAAACGGAGAGATAACAGAGCAAAGTCCGGCCACATCCCTCAGCGGAAGGGGGATGTGTGTGATGGTTATGGATGAGCTGCTGGCCTGAGGGGGGGCTGCCAGGACAGGGATGTGCACCCATGGAGCGAATTACCAACCTTATATGAGGATCTGCAAGCCACGAAAATATAAGAAGAATAATAATCAGTTTGTCACAGGGTGAAAAATAGATTTTTGGGGTTTTTAGAATAGGGGTTCAGGAGGGCAAGATGGAGGAATCTGGGCATGTCCAGCCTTTCTCCTTCTTCTTCTTGGCCTCCATCTTCTGCTGTGATGGTGGCACTTTTAGATTGGTTTAGAGTAGAAGCTCACTGTCTAACACAGGTGATAGGTGTTGGGAAGTTATTGTAAATATTGTACAGGTAGTTTTTAGTATAAAAGATAACACCAGAGTGCCTCTGTCTGATCTGATGAACAGGCAGGACAGAGAAAGAATTTTATAGAAAAGAAACAATAAACAACCTTGAGACTGAGAACTGAAGAGTTCTGACTCCTTTGACAGTTGGGCTGGGAAAAGAGACTTTCTAACACATCTTGGGGTCACTCTGAGCAGCAGAGACCCTGAGACATCTGCAGAGCTACCTCAGAGTGTTTTGTGCCCACACTTTCCCCAGCACTTCAAGCCACCCAATTTACGTTCCTTTGAAGCACGAGACCTGCTCAATCTCTAATTTATATTTTTAATTAGGACACCGAAGCGTGAGAGAGCTCAGGGGAACCATGTCCCTTTTAAAAACAAAGTTATTGCTTTAATAAACATGGGAGGAAAGCACTAATGGACATGGGAGCTTCCCCTGGTTAAAAATTTAGTAATCCAGCCCTGCTCTTAATGAGAGTGAGGATGAGTCCCAGGAAACAGGAGCCTTTTTCTTGGCAGTGTGATAAGGATGGATGATGTGGGGAGTGTGAATGGCATGGCAGAGTCCCTCTGGCAGGGGGCTTTGGGGCTTTGGAGCTTCCTCACCTGCCAACCTTGTTTGGGTCTCTCCATAAGGGAATTCCTGACCTGGCACCCAGCTCTGAGGAGATGCTGTGATCTGGATAATGACTCTGAACTCCTGTTAAGCCCCATTTTGTGCTGTGCCTTTCATTATTCCTGTCATCTTCTCCATTCCCCTGCTCCCTTTGAAGCTGTGCAGTGGCCCTGGCTGGGGGGTCATCCTTTCTGAGGAGCACATCTGCACAAGGACAGCAGCTCTGTCCTGGAAAAAAGGGGCCCAAAACACACCAAGGAGGGTCAGGGCAGTGGTGGGAGCTGGGGGGACCCCACAGTGACACAGTGACAGTGACAGTGACAGTGCCAGCACAGGGGACACTCACAGCCTGTGGCACTCAGTGCAGCCCTGGTGACTGAGCTGTGGGAAGGCTGGTGTGCTTTTAAGTGGCTTAAAAATATCAGTAGCACCTTTTTGGAAACAGAAGCAGTGACACCAGAGGTCCTCCCATCTCCATCTGTGCTCAGGGGAGCTGATTGAGCCATTGGGAGCAGCCCAGTGTCAGGCAATAGGAGGGTGGCTGCCCCTTTATTCTGCTTTTCAGCTTCTCCCTCCTCTGTTTCCTAGTTAAAGGCATAATTCTCTGTCATATCTTGCTTGGCAGCATGTCAGGAGCCTGTGCCAGGCAAAGCAAGAAGTGAGACTAAAGGATTTCCTTTAGACATTCACTCAATGTAAAATTTTCTCAGCGTTCACCAGATTGTTTTGCGCTTGCCCTTGAAAATGCTTCTTGTGTAGGAAACTCTCACCCAGCCCTGTCCACCTGGCCTGAACCTCCTGGAGGCTGGAGCAGTGTCTGGCTGTCCTCTGAATGGCTCCAGCTCTGCTCCAGCAGCAGGAAACCCAAGGGCAGCGCCCCACGGAGCACACACAGCCCTGAGACAAACAAAGGAGGATGGGTTTCTGCAAGACAAGCCAGTATGAAAGGCATTTATTCCTTCTTTATAGTTCATTACAGCTGAAATGAGATCTTTCTGCTCAGAATTCAGATGCTCGGGATCCTTTCGAAAAGCGCTGTGAGCTCTTTCATCTCATTTTGGAAGATACATATTCACATTGCTCCTGATGCACTTTGTTGTGCCCTGAAAGGCTGGCAAACCTGCTGGCAGGAATTGCAGGAAAATGCAAGTAAAGCCAGATAAATGGTGATGGCAGTGCCTGCCGCAGACCCAGGCCAGATGAGCAGCCACTGACCTGTCCTGTGGCTCCAAGGTGAGCAGGGATGGACATTCCCACTGCTCTGTGACCTCCTCCTGTCCCCAGGTGCCCCTCACAGTGACTCCTGGCAGGGCTGGTGCTCCTCTCCCCCTGCAATCCCTCCTCCATCATTTGGGGATGTTGTCATCCAGGCCATCCTTTCCCCAGCTGCAGTGCAGAGTGTGACACTGCCCTGCTCTGCCTGGGGACAGGAGCTGCCTGCTGCTGTCATTGGGGTCATTCTGGGGGTGGCTGTGTGTCCATCTGACATCTGCACTGTGCAACGTCCTCCTGACCCCCTGTGCTCCCTGCTCTGGGACTCTGATCCTTGTTTTGGGGTTCCAATCCCTTGTTCTGGGGTTCAGATCCCTGCTCTGGGGTTCTGATCCTTGTTCTGGGGCTCCAATCCCTTGTTCTGGGGTTCAGATCCCTGCTCTGAGGTTCTGATCCTTGTTCTGGGGTTCCAGTCCCTTGTTCTGGGGTTCTGATCCCTGTTTTGGGGTTCCAATCCCTTGTTCTGGGGTTCCAATCCCTTGTTCTGGGCTTCTGATCCCTGCTCTGGGGTGCTGATCCTTGTTCTGGGGCTCTGATCCCTTGTTCTGGGGTTCTGACCCCTGTCTGGGGGTTCTAATCCCTTTTTCTGGGGTTCTGAACCCTTGTGCTCCCTGTTTCGGGGTTCGGATCCTTGTTCTGGGGTTCTGATCCCTGTTTCCACTGCTCTGGGGTTCTGATCCCTGCTCTGGGGTTCTGATCCCTTGTTCTGGGGTTCTGATCCCTGCTCTGGGGTTCTGATCCTTGTTCTGGGGTTCCAGTCCCTTGTTCTGGGGTTCTGATCCCTGTTTTGGGGTTCTGATCCTTGTTCTGGGGTTCTGATCCCTGTTTTGGGGTTCTGATCCCTTGTTCTGGGGTTCTGATCCCTGCTCTGGGGTTCCAATCCCTTGTTCTGGGGTTCTGATCCCTGCTTTGGTGTTCCAATCCCTTGTTCTGGGGTTCCAATCCCTTGTTCTGGGGTTCCAATCCCTTGTTCTGGGGTTCTGATCCCTGTTCTGGGGTTCTGATCCCTGTTCTGGGGTTCTGATCCCTGCTTTGGTGTTCCAATCCTTTGTTCTGGGGTTTTGATTCCTTGTTCTGGGGTTCCAATCCCTTGTTCTGGGGTTCTGATCCCATGCTCCCTGCTCTGGGGTTCTGCCTTAGTGCCTTTGCACAAGATATATGCATTTATTAGTCCTGTGTTAAGCAGTTTAATGAATCCAAGCCTTTGGGGAGAATTACCAGTGAATTAACACTGCATCTGAAAAATTAAAGGAATAGTCAAGCAAATTTCTTTTTATTGACTTTTAGTGAGCCATTTAATCCAAACATCTCGTTAACGGCAGTATAACGACACACTGTAATGGCTTCTGCAGTAAGAACAATTAGCTTTGCAATTAGCAGAAGAGTGAGCACTCTGCAACGGCTGCACTTGGCAGGAACACCCCGTGGAGAGGGAACAACAGCATTTCCATGGGCAGAGCAATGCTTTATTCACTTTAAACCCCAATAACATTTCCTCTGTTGAGCCAGTGACCAAGGTGTGGGGTATTTTTGGGGTCCTCAGGATGAAGGAGGAATTGAGAATCTGACTCCATGTTCTTAGAAGGCTGATATGATATGATATGATATGATATGATATGATATGATATGATATGATGTGACATGATGTGACATGATGTGACATGATATGATATTGTGTTGTATTTATATTATATATTATATTATATTATATTATATTATATTATATTATATTATATTATATTATATTATATTATATTATATTATATTATATTATATTACATTATATTATATTATATTATGCTATACTAAAACTATACTACAGATACAGACAGAAGGCTAAACAATGAAAAACCTGTGACTCTCACCAGGGTCCTGACATGGCTGGCTGTGATTGGTCATTAAGTAAAAACAATTCAGATGTTGGATAAACAATCTCCAAACCACATTCCAAAGCCACAAAACACAAAAAAACCCAATCAGATAATTATTATTTTCATTTCTCTCGGAGGCTTCTCAGCTTCACAAGAGAAGAAATCCTGGCCAAGGGATTTTTCAGAAAATATGACAGCGACCAAGGTATGGGGTATTTTGGGGTCCCCAGGACAAAGGAGGAATTGAGAATCGGACTCCATGTTCTTAGAAGGCTAATTTATTATTTTATGATATATTATATTATATTATATTATATTATATTATATATATAATATATTGTATTACATATATTATAATATAATATATATATTATATTATAATATATATAATACAATATATTCAATTTTATTGTGGGATACAGACGCTTATATAATATATATATAATATATAATATTTTAGGGAGATTAGTAATGTGTACTACAATGATTAGGTTAAAATCACACCCACAAACTTTATGCATATAACAACATCTCTTGCTTGCAGAGTTTAATGGGATTTTCTTTTTCCGGTAAACCCGTTTGATTTAATCTTCTTGCAATCCAGGTCTCATTTTCAAAGTTCTGTTTGCTTTTGCCAAGGCATCCTGTTATCAAATCTCTTATGTTAACCAGGCCCTAAGTCCATCATCTGCCTTGTGTCCCCCAACATTCCAACAGTTCAGGATGGATTTCTGGGGAAGCCTGGGCTGCTCTGGTGTGGGCAGGGAGCACCCACTGCTGCAGCCCTGCCTGCCCCAGGGATGCTCCTGGGGAGCTCATGGCCAGGCTACTGCATGTCTGAGGACACCCACAGCTATTCCTGCTCTAGGAATTTTCTCTGCCAAAGGCAGAGTGTGTCTGTGGCTGCCCTCGAGCCTGTTTCTGGGAGAATATCCAGCTGGGATTGTGCTGAGGTGTGGGATGTAATGGCTATCCATCACTCCAGCCCCGCTCTCTCTGGAGCTTCTCTTCCTTAGAACACTGAAGACAACAAGGTTTGACATCTCAGGGTATTGAATAAATAATAACCATCAAAATGTCAGCGTTTAGGTTTTATTTAAATCTCCTCACCAACAACGCTAACTTAAACTTTATGATGCACCATTACAGCCTCCGAGAGCGTTCTGCCTGCTGAACAATATGTTCCATGAAAACTGATATCATCTGCTTGTTATCTGCAGCACTGCCTTGTAGTGGGGCTTTATTGATTTTCTGCACAATCACAGTAAAAAGCCTTTTTTTCCCCCCCCCCTCTGGTATCTTTTCATGATTCTGGATGATTTGTTTCCGCTCATCTGTCATTTCTCACCCACTCTTATCTTGGCTGCTTTATAATGGTGAAAACCCACAAGTCACTATTTATTTGCTGAGCCACATTAACAAACAGAAACTGGAGTGGAGATGAGGAGAACTCCCAGAGCTGCACAGGCAGGCAGACAGACAGACACCTCACAGGTGTTAGGAAAATTAATCCACAAACACCTGAGGTTTATGTCCAAAAAGGAGACAGAGCAGTCCTGGAACTTTATTCCAATAAAGGCAGAGGCCATGGGGCATCCCCTGGGATCTCTCCAATTTTTGGAGGACACCGTCTCCTTTTTATCCCAATTTCCCAGCTGAATTTCCCTTCTCTCTTTCCCCATTTCTGAGGTACTTGAGAAGTTCAGAGTTCCCAGAACAGCCCATCCCAAAGATTCCCCTCTAATGTACAACCCTCCCTTTTAATTTTTAATTCTTAGGGAATTTAGGGGTTTTTCTTCCCCATTGTTTCTTTCGCCTCTCAATGTCTAATTTCATTTCTCAGCAACCCTGAAGTTTATTTGTAAAATCAAATCTCTTTTTCCATTCATCAATCAGTGGAATCCTCCCTGTTGTTTCTTTTCTCTCCCAGTGCTGGTTTTATCTCCCAGCAGACCCACAGCTGGTTTGGAAAGACAAATCTGCCGTTCTTCTCACAGGGGTGCCTGGAGCAGGAGCCAGGAGCTCCCAGGAGCTCTGCTGGTGATGTCCTGCCCACAGAGGTGCTGGTGCTCCTCAGTGAGGAGGAGTGTGGTGGGGAGGAATCTGCTGGCACGGCTCTGTCCCTGCTCTCTGTCTCAGGGACCAGAAAAGGGTCACAGCTCTCTCAGGGACCAGAAAAGGGTCACAGCTGTCTCAGAGGGGATGAGGGGAGCTGTTAATTCACACAGAGATGTCCCAGCAGTGGCTCTGACTCGGCCATGGGTGTCTGAAGCCACCCCTCCCATGGGGTCAATGTCCCCTTGCTCACACCCTGCCCAGGGAGCTGCTGCCCTGTCCTCACTCCATCTCCAGCAATAATCTAAAGTCAATTTGCTATAACAATTGAGACTGTTCCCTTTGATGAATTCCTGTTTGCCTTTAATTTGTTACAAGATGATGAGAGTTGGAGGAAATGTTCAGCTGTCAGGAAAGTGCACTCTCAGACACTTAAATTTGTGAACTTTAATATCATCAACTGAGTCATTTTCCAGGGACTCTCTTCTAACTCCCAGCACTGTCAGTGCTGGATTTTCTGTCTTTCTCACATTTTCTATGGCACCAGGCTGGATATTTTCCATTAGGAAGCCCTACCTGTGCCTTGGTGAGATTTAGATGCTTTCAAATGTCACTTGCCATATGTTGCCACGATTATTATGAATTACATTCAGATGAAGAGCAGCTTCTCCCAGGTCTGTAGTGCCAGACCTTTGCACTTCACAGGGTGCCAAAGAGCCCCTCAGGAAATGCCACTAATAAACAAACCTCATCTCTGCCCAACCAGGCACTTATTTCATTTTTAAGCTTTTGAGTTAGTGGCTTTAGAACTTGACTTTTTTGCCTTGGGCTTGCAAGGGCCATGGCAGGGCTCAGCAGGGACATTATAGTGGCATCAGAGTCCCAGATGATGCCATTATTCCCAGATAATCCCAGCAGAGCCATTGCCTCAGCCCAAGGCAGCAACACTGCTCAGGCAAGGGACGCTGCAGCTCAATGCCAGACACAAAACTGGGATGGTTTTCCTGCTCTTCCCCCACAATTCTTTTTCTCTGGAAAAAAAAAAAAATCTTTCCCCCACAATTCTTCTTTTGCTGGAAATTCAATTTCCAGTAAAATTCCCACAGTTTTGCTGCAGCTTCCCTTTAAAGCAGGGATACAAATGGGGGAAGAAAAATCTCTTTTGCATTTCTGAGGGTTATGAGATAATCAGGTGGCATTTCCCCTTCATCACTACTAATCACAAGAACAAGCTCTCACAAGGAATTAGTTTGCACTGAACCTTCTGCAAATCTTCCAAGCCACAGACGAGAGACTGCAGAACTGCAGATTATGACTTTTTAAAGTTAAATTCATTACCTCAAATTAGCATCAAGCTCCAGAGCCCTGCAAGCAGAGCTGATGGCACAGCCCCTGCCCTGAGCTGTGCTGCACAAACCCAGTGGGGTGAGCCAGGCTGGAGAGGAGCAGCTCGTGTTGCTGTGTGCTCCAAATGGGGTCTTCTCTTGCTAGAAAAGATCATTGGTTATTAGGCAAAATAGATTTTAGCATTGATTTCTCATCCCTTTCAAGCCACCTTTTGCTATGCTGGTGTGTTGAAGCTGAGCCTAACAGCCTGGGCATGGGAGCTGTGCCCCTGCAGCAGTGAGACCAGAGGTGAGGGAGGAGGAATCCTGCTTTAGAGTTCTGGTTGGATGAGCTCCCATCTCCCTGGCAGGGACAGAAAAGGGGCAGCAGGCTCTGGAGTGTGTTAGTTATAATTTTTATCTATTTAAAAAAAAGCATTCTGAAGACAGGAGATGAGGGAGCTGCTGCTGGGGATGGTGGATCTGCTCCCCTGCTCCTGGGGGATAAATGATTACAGCTCCAAGAGCAGTGGAAATTTCAGAAATAATTTTTGAAAGTGATGGGTGTGAAAATCCAATAAATCCATGAGGGGTGCTGGAAGGACCTGGGCAAACCAAAGCTGAGCCACCCTGGTCCTGCCAGGAGCAGCTTGGTCTCCCTGGCCCTTCTCAGGGGGTGGGAGAGTGTCAGGACCCAGGACATCCCTCTGGCTGTCTGGATTGCCAAGACCCCTGCCAGGGGCTCAGAGACCCTGGCACAGAGCCCAGAATGCCCCTGTGGGTTTGATTATGACCCATGGAGCAAATTACCAACCTTGTATGAGGATCTGCAAGCCACAACTGTTTAAGCAGAATATTAGTGAAGTTATCATGGGGTGGAAAAGTAGATTTTGGGGTTTTTGGTGTGAGGGTTCAGGGGGCAAAATGGAGGAATCTGGGCATGTCCAGCCTTTCTCCTTCTTTTTCTTCTTGGCCTTCATTTTCTGCTGTGATGGTGGCACTTTTGGATTGGTTTAGAGTAGAAGCTCACTGTCTAACACAGGTGATGGGTATTGGAAAATTATTGTAAATAAAGTACAGGTAGTTCATAGTATAAAAAACTAACACCACTGCCAGGGCTGGAAACAATTACCAGCTTTGTGTGAGGAGTTACAAGCCACAAGAGTTTGAATAGAATGATAGTGAATTAATCACTATCACAGGGTGAAAATGTAGAATTTTGGGGTTTTTAGAATGGGGGTTCAGGGGGGCAAGATGGAGGAGTCTGGGTGTGTTCTGTGCTCCTTCTCCTCCCTCTTCTTGGCCTCCATCTTCTGCTGTGATGGGGGCACTTTTAGATTGGTTTAGAGTAGAAGCTCACTGTCTAACATAAGTGATAGGTATTGGGAAGTTATGGTAAATATTGTACAGGTAGTTTTTAGAATAAAAAGATAACAACACTGCCCTGGGGGCAGCCAGAGTGCCTCTGCGTGACCTGCTGAACGGACCTCGGCTGGACAGGAGAAAAAATTTTATAGAGAAGAAACAATAAACAACCTTGAGAATGAGAACTGAAGAGCTCTGACTCCTTCTTCAAGCGCTGGGCTGGAAAAAGAGACTTTGTGACACTGTGAGCAGCAGAGACCCTGACAGCAGAGGAGCATGCAGAGGTCAGGTCTGGCTCCTGGGAGCATCCTGGGAACATGGCACAGAGTGCCCCTCCCTGTGCCCAGAGCCATCTGTGGTGCAGCTCACTGCTCAGCGCCCAATCCAGCCTCATTTATATGTGCACAATGGAGGGAAATGGCTTTGCTGCTCGGATCAATCCTTCAATCTAACTCCTCTCACTCCATTGTAACTGCATTTCATGACCTGCTCGAGGATTTTTCAGGTTTTTCACTTGGCAGAACAAGAGCTGTGGAGAGAAGGACGTGAGGATAAAGAGCTCTCTGCTTTCCATTCAATGCAGAATGACCTGGGCAGGAAAGGAGAGCTCAGGAGCTGTGATGACACACTGCTCATGTCGTGCTGCTCTCTGTTGTGCCTTTGTGGGGTTTTTCAAGCAGGGCTCACCACCTGCTTGAGCATCTTCTGCCACTCATGAGATGCTCCTGCCAGCCCGTGGCTGTGCCTCAGCCTCTGTGTGAGGGGAGCAGGGCACAGCCAGAGCTCCTCTGCCAGCCCAAAGGGGATTTGGCAATGCCAGAGGGGCACCATGAGGGCTCAGGGGGTCCCTGCAGCCCACATTCCCTGAAAGGCTTTTCCAAGCAGGCAGCTGCTGTCTCGGGGCTTTAGCTGCTCACAGTGACCCCGAGATGTGTCACAAAGTCTCTTTTCCCAGCCCAGCAGTCGAAGAAGGAGTCAGAGCTCTTCAGTTCTCATTCTCAAGGTTGTTTATTGTTTCTTTTCTACAAAATTCTTTCTCCTGTCCAGCCGAGGTCTGTTCAGCAGGTCAGACAGAGGCACTCTGGCTGCCCCAGGGCAGTGTTGTTATCTTTTTATACTAAAAACTACACATACATTATTTACAGTTACTTCCCAATACCTATCACCTGTGTTAGACAGTGAGTTTCTACCTTAAACCAAGCCAAAATCTTCACAGCAGAAGATGGAGGCCAAGAAGAAGAAGGAGAAAGGCTGGACATGCCCAGATTCCTCCATCTTGCCCCCTGAACCCCCATTCTAAAAACCCCAAAAATCTATTTTTCACCCTGTGATAAATTCACTATCATTCTACTTAAACTGTCGTGGCTTGTCATTCTTCATGCAAGGTTGGTAATTGTTTTTCCCAAGGGCTAAATGAAAGGCACAGGGGTCTGGGGCTCTGTGCCAAGGTCTCTGAGCCCCCTGGGCAGTGGCTGGAGCCCTCCAGGGCAGCCAGAGGGATTTCCTGGGTTCTGGCAGTGCTGCAGACCTGGAGGCAGCCACAGCACTGCTGAGTGCTCACTCAGCCTGAACCAAAGGCTGTGGCAGCGTGGGCATGGTCCAGCCCTTCCTCTGTGCCTTCAATCAGGCGATGCTCCAGTGAGCCAGAAACTGAACTGCAAAAGCCATTAGATCCAGCAACAGCACAGCCAGGCTCATGCTCACAGGCACACAGAGCTGTTCTCCCCAGGCTGACCCAGCACTTCTCCTCCCAGTCTTGTTTTCATCCATTTTTCATCACTCTGGGCTGCAGCTGCATCGGGATGTCCCAGGAGCAGGGCTGGGGTGGGTTTTCCATCACGATTTTGGAGCAGACTGGTGAGGGGAGGGCATGGCCCAGAGCCCTGAGCACAACCCAGCAGCAACAGGCTCCAGGGGTCCCCAAGTGTCACAGACATCTTTTATGGAAAATCCTTTCTTTAGGGTTTTTCCTCCTGAGAAGCTGAGAGGCCTCAGGAACAAAATGTAAACAATGGTTATCTGCTGCTGTGGAATGCAACAGGTGCATCTGTGATTGGCCCATGTTAATTGTTTCTAATTAATGGCCAATCGAAGTGAGCTAACTCAGACAGGGAGTCCAAGCCACAAGCCTTTGTTATCATTCTTTCCTATTCTATTCTTAGCCAGCCTTCTGATGTAATCCTTTCTTCTATTCTTTTAGTATAGTTTTAATGTAACATATATCATAAAATAATAAATCAGCCTTCTGAAACATGGAGTCAGATCCTCATCTCTTGCCTCAACCTTGGATCCCTGTGAACACCGTCACACCCAAGTGCCCCCTGGTCCCCAGGTGTGTCTGGCATCACCAGCCCTGTGCCAGGAGGGCAGGGCAGGAATGTCCCTTGTCCCACGCCTCCCTGCAGGAGGGCACTCATCCCCACATCAGCAGTACCCTAAAGTCCCTTTGTCAGGACCCAGGACATTCCTCTGGCTGCCCTGGAGGACTCCAGACTCTGGCAAGGGGCTCAGAGACCTTGGCATAGAGTCACAAACACCTGTGCCTTCAATTTTAACCCATGGAAACAATGACCGACTTTGTGTGAAGCTTTACAAGCCATAAGAGTTTGAGTAGAATGATAGTGAATTTGTCACAGGGTGAGAAAGTAGAATTTTGGGGATTTAGAATGGGGGTTCAAGAGGCAAGATGGAGGAATCTGGCCAGGTCCTGTCCTTCTTCTTGTCCTCCATCTTCTGCTGTGATGGTGGCCCTTTTGGATTGGTTTAAGGTAGAAACTCACTGGCTAACATAGGTGATAGGTATTGGAAAATTATTGTAAATAAAGTACACATAGTTTTTAGTATAAAAAGCCAACACCACCCTAAGGGCAGGGACTGTGCCACAACCCGACCTGCCAGACAGACCTCAGTGTTGGGAAGGATGAAAGTTTGACAAGAAAGTCTCACAGATATGTGTGCTTGGCAGAAAGATTTTTGGATGTAGAATCTGAAGAAGGAATAGAGATGGAAGCAAGTTTTGATATAGAAGAAAAGAATTGCTGAGCCAGTCTTACTGGATAACCAAGGAGGCAAAGGGTTTGTTAGTTAGAAGGGGTTTTTATGACTTAGAGCAAAGGATAAACCCACCCCAAACAAGATGTTTTTACCAAGCAGAAATATAGCACAGGCAAACAAGCCTGCCAATGTTGCAAGCAGAAAAAAGCTCTCAGAGTTCTCAGCAAGAAAACTGAAAAACAACTTCTAGCTTAAACTGTAATGTACTGACTTTTAGTGATTGGAGAACAGTAACATGAATAAGGTAATTATAGTAGTTATGATAGGCTAGAGATAAAAGTTAAGGTATAGATTGGTTCTGCTGTATTAAGATGCTCAGCAAAGAAAAGTATAGAATGCATTGTGACCAAAAGAAAAGTATAGAATGCATTGTAATCAAAACCAAAGGGTCTCCAGGCCTGCCTGCAGCTGGAGCTGACAGCTGTAGGCACAGACTCTGTCACCCACCACCCTGGATTGCTGTAACCTCTTGGATCCAATAAACTGCATTTTGGAGAGCAGCCTGGAGTCCCACATCTCTCATTCAGGCTCTTACACCTCAGCAGGTCAGAGAAAGAACGTTATAAATAAGGAAAAATAAACAACCTTGAAAAGCAGAACTGACGAATCTCGACTTCTTCTTCGGTCACGGGGCTGGGAAAAGAGACTTTCTGACACCTCAGGGTCATCTCAACCACAGAAACCCAAGATCTGTTAATTATGCCATTTAATGAGATGACAAATATTCATATTTCAGTAATGACTCTGCTCGTGCTGCATTCAGCTCCTCGGCTGCAGTGACGCAGCTTCCCCCCCGTTCCCTCACTCCTAATGAACAACCACTTAGAATTTTAAAAAGTGGAGAATATCTTTCTGAGTTAATTAGCTTGAAATTAGCTTAATCACAGCTCATTTAAACTTATCTAAACAACAGCATGAGGAACTCTAGGAAAACTTGGGCTCAGCCTTACTCAGCCTTCCACCCAGCGAGCGGCCAGCTGGGGGTTTTACTCCTCTGTACCAGGCTGATTTGAATATTAATTGTGTGTGACCTGTTGCATTCAGCTCATGCAGATCCAGCCCACAGCTACTTTATTTACCTGCTCTGCCTCCTGCAATAGCTGTCAGGAGGGATGAATAAAGCCTGAATTAGATCCTGAACAGAGAAACGTCATGCTGGAACAAGTTTATTATTTCATGTGCTTTTCAGGGCTCCTGAACACGATGTTAAGATCGGATCAATTGAACATCTGGGTTTCCTGGAGGCTGAGGCGGGATCATGCAATATTTACACCAATAGTCTGAGATCAAAGAAGGCAGTGAGTCTTCAAGAAAAGCTCCATGCAGAGGGATGAAATGGAGTGCAGGAAACCACAGCTGAAATCCAAGTCAAGCCCTGCCCTGTCCTGCTGGAACCTGACAGAGAAGGACACCAGGAGGTCCCTCAGTGCCCCAGGGAGCTGCTGGGACTTGGGCACCACCAGAAGATCCACGAGACCCTGGGATCCACTTGGCCCACTGTGGGTGGGAGCACACCTCAGGAGTTTGCTCTCTGTGCTCCCACCCAAACTGCCATGATTTTAAACTGCTCTTAGCTTCAACTTCAAAGGAGGCAGACCCTTTAATGCTGAATTTCAGTTTCCAGAGCAAATTCCACAGCACATTCCCCCCACAAGCAGCTGGGAGCTGCATGGTAGCAGGAGACGCTGATGGCAGTGCCAACCCTGCTGCTACTGCAAATAGGGAGAGAGAAGGGTGAAGGCAGAACCCTCAGAGATCTCATTAGTGGGAAGCTTCCTCCAACTGCTGCTGTACGGCTGTCAAAGCCCAGCCTGCAAAGGGCTCCAGCACAGCCCACAGAACCATGTCCTGGGCACAGAAGGGAGCAGGGGCAGGCTGGGATGGACTGGGTTACCTCTGAGCAGAGAGCTCTGGGCTGCAGGGTGTTCCTGAGCTGTGCCACTGCCCATCTCCTCGCTGCAGAGATGGAGGAACACCCATCCATCCACAGGAACACCCATCCATGCACAGGAACACCCACCCATCCCCAATGCAGAGATAGAGGAAAACCCAACCATCCACAGGAACACCCATCCATCCACACTGCAGAGATAGAGGAAAACCCAACCATCCACAGGAACACCCACCCATCCCCACTGCAGAGATGGAGGAACACCCATCCATCCACAGGAGCACCCATCTATCCTCACTGCAGAGCAGCTGCTGATGGAATCAGAGGTGGAACGTGGGAGGTTCTGTTTCAGTTCCATTACACCAGGCTGAGGTTTGTTCTGCTGAGCATGAAGAGAGCTCACCCCAGAACATCCTGCTGGGGATGAGGAGAAGTTCACCCTGATATATTCTGCTGAGGATGAGGAGCAGATCACCCCAAAATATTCTGCTGAGGATGAGGAGCATCTCACCCTGATACATCCTGCTGAGGATGAGGAGAGCTCACCCCAGCACATCCTGCTGAGGATGAAGAGCAGCTCACCCTAAAATATTCTGCTGAGGATGAGGAGCAGCTCAACCTGGCACATCCTGCTGAGGATGAGGAGCTGCTCAACCTGGCACATCCTGCTGGGAATGAGAAGCAGCTCACCCCAAAATGTTCTGCTGGGGATGATGAGAGCTCACCCCAGCACATCCTGCTGAGGATGAGGAGCAGCTCAACCTGGCATATTCTGTTGAGGATGAGGAGCAGCTCAACCTGGCATATTCTGCTGTGGATGAGGAGCAGCTCAACCTGGCATATTCTGCTGGGGATGACAGGCAACTCACCCAGGTACCTCTCTAATTGCAGGTTTGCTGCATGAGCAGATTATTTTCACTGTGTCAGTGCTTCCCAGAAGGAGCTCACTTCAGGGACACTTATTTCCTGTATCATGGAAAATGTAAGTGGTGTTTAGGGCCTGGGTCACCACTCTGGTATTTGTGCCACTCTCATGAGCTGTATGAGGCAGCACTGTGCTGCACCACGAGTGGCACAGCTCCTGTATTGTTAAATCAAACACAAAATCAAAATACTTGAGGGCTCCTTCAGCAGAGAAACAAACACCCTCTGCCCACTGCAGTCATACCTGGTCCTTCTGGCTTAGTCATTACTCTGCAGTTAGCAACAAGGTGAATTTTAATTCCAGACCATTTTTTTTTTCAGTCCTGCTGCTCCTTGTGTGTGTTGTGTCTAATAACAATGTGAGCCATATGGTGCCTCCAGCACTGGGACTGCAGCCATGGGGTAACAGATGCAAAATGGCCCAAGATAATAGATGGAAAAGTTTGTCTTCTCGCTTTTGAGGAGTTTGAAGAGCTACCAAAAACAGCAACATGAAATATTCAGCAAATTAAACAAGGCTGGAGTACAGAAAGTCCAGCCCAGCTGGAAATTAGTTCTTCTGGGGGCCTTTCTAGGACACTTTGGAGCACAGGATGTCTGCAGGATGAGCTGCCTGAGAGCTGCTAAAACATCACTGATCCTTTTAGGAACTACCCAAAAAATGTCCATCAGAGCCAACTGGGAGCAGGGAGAGGGCTGAGATGGCGCCCTGAGGTCCTTCCTTTGGCTGGATTTGAAACTCCCAGACTCTTTTCCTTGCCTTGCCTACAGCACACAGCTGAGCTCTGCAGGGTCCTGCCTCACCAGACAGCCAGGTGCCATTGTCCAAGAATTTCCAAACTTGTTGGCACAAAATAACTGAAGCAAAATGAAAGTTAGATTCTGAGGGATAACTTTTAGAGCTCCTGCAAAGAGCAGAACTGGTAGAGGACAAGTCAAAGCAGCTCCCAGCCCATGTCAATACTGGGCTGAGACCCCACGAGGGCTTGGCTTTGCTGCCAGCTCTTCCCAGCCCCTTGGCTGCTCTGACACAGGGAAAGGAGTGGACTGGAAGGCAGGAGTGTATTGAACACCAAGGAAAGATCCTGAGGATGGTGTGTTTGGGTTCACTGCTCTCAGGGCACAGCCTGAGTGCTGAGGAGCCGGTGTTGCTCATTAGAAAGGCATTAAAACACGATTTCTAATGACTGTGGAGTTCCACAAATGCCACCGTCCCATCAAACAGTTATTCAGTTATTGATTTGCATTAAACAAGTAGATAAATACTTAATCTGAGTAGCAGCAGCACTCTCATCATAAAGTGAATTAGTGCCTAAAATGTCTCTGGCTCATTAGCAGGCTCAGAGCTGTGTCACTGCTCCCAGGGCTGCAGCCAGAGCTGTTCATGACCCACATCCCCCCCAGCCCCATGGCTGAGCCCCCCAGGCTGCAGGACATGAAATGAACTAAAGAAAGATTCTTTTTTAGAAGTGGTAAACTGACTGAAGGTTTTGTCTCTTTATGTTGCTGGTGGAAAGAAGGGCTGGAGGGAGAAAGGTGTTGTAAAAGTTTATTTAGTTATCATTATTCTTCTTTTCATTCTGTTAATAAAGTTTTCTTTATACTCTTTAAAGTTTTGAGCCTGCTCTGTCCTGTCGCAGACATCTTTTCATTAAAAATCTTTTCTTAGGATTTTTCTTCTGGAGAAGCTGAGAGGCTTCAGGATCAAAATGTAAACAATGGTTATCTGCTGCTGTGGAATGTAACAGGTGCATCTGGGATTGGCCCATCTTAGATGTTTATAATTAGTGGCCAACCACAGCCCAGATAGCTTAGACTCTCTGTCCGAGACACAAACCTTTATTATTCATTCCTTTCTATTCTTAGCTTAGCTAGCCTTCTGAGATGAAACCTCTTCCTTCTATTCTTTTTAGTATAGTTTTAATGTAATATATATCATAAAATAAAATCAAGCCTTCTGAACATAGAGTCAACATCCTTGTCTCTTCCTTCACCTGAAAACCCCTGTGAACACCGTCACGCTGTCCCTAAAGCATTTTCTCCTAATCCTTATCTCAACCCCATGAGCTTTATTTTAACTAGTTTTTCCCCTCCTCTGCTCCAAGTATAGCAGAGGAAGATGAGTGAATGATTTTTGTGAGGGCACTGGCCTTTGGCCAGCGGTCAGCCCACCACACAACCTGCTCTGACCAGGGCCTCCAGAGGATCCATGGGCAGCAGGAGCAGCTTGGGGGGACACAGCCTGCGGAGGCACCTCCCATCCTGCCTTCCCTCAGCACCCCAAATCAGCTGTAATGAAGTGTGGAGTGCCAGGGCAAGGGAAGAGCCGGGATCTGTGTTCCTGCAGCTCCTCCTGTGTGGCATTCGCATTCTCTGAACAGAGAGAGACATAATTCTCTCTCTCTCTCTCTCTCAGGTTTTTCCCTGGAAAAGCACAGAGATCAAAACAATTCTTATCTCATTTGCTGCGCCTGTGTTTGTGCCCATGTGGAATGTATTAATTTAATTAATTAATGGAGATTGATTACCCAAGGTGGCCAACTGGATCCACGTGTGTGGGTCGGGACTCTCGGGCAGAGAATCACGAGTTTTTCAGTTGTTTTATAAGTCAGAAGTGAGTATGATGTAGTATAGGATGTATCTCTCTTTAATACAGTATAATGTGATATAATATAGTTTTAATAAAGCGAGTGTTCAGCATTCCAAGGCCATGGAGTCAAATGCCAATCATTCCCCAGACGTTGGGGGCTCCCTGCTTTTACAATACTCCTGTCTGTCCAGGGGCTGTGCTGGGGCCCTGGTAATTAAGGTTTTAAAAGGTAATTAAGACTTTGGACAACTTTCTTATTACAAGTGGGAACTAATATTGATAACCTTCTTCCTGAGCTATTCTCCTGTGGAAGGATTTGCTGTAAGAAAGTAACTGAGCAACATATTAAAAAAAAAAAAATCCATTCTCATCATCCGTTTTCACATCCCATCCTATCCCTGCTTCCCAGAGTGCCTCCTCTCCTCCTGCCACCTATCAACAAACAAACAGTTTGGCTCTAATTGTCAAGGACACCTTTTAGGGCTGGGAGCTGTGAGCCCAGAAGGATGGATGGGTAGGGGGGGGTGGTGTAGGAGTGACAGGGGTGGGATGGTCGGGACAGACGGAGAGCAGAGATCTCTGCAGCCAGGGCTGGGAACTTGTGGTTTATTGCAAAGGGCCTGGGTGCAGGGCCCTGCTGGGAGCTGCCAGCCACAGCTCAGAGCAGAGCCCAGAGAAGAGAGGGGGAGAGAGGATGAGAGAGAGAGAGAGTGAGAGAGTAAGAGGGTAAGAGTGTAAGCGAGTAAAAAAGGTAAGAGAGTAAAAGGGTAAGAGAGTGAGGTTCCCATTACAATACAATAAATCTTCTGTGCTGAATATTCTAATTCTCACTAACCAGTCTAGTACAAGATACAAATTCTATAGCATTTCCATACAGCCTATAAGAATCATTACATTACCACACTGGGTTACATTTTAAACCCTAAAAACTCCTCTTTGGGCCCCTTCTGCCAAGCTGGCAGGGTCTGCTCTGAGCCTTGGGCCTGTCTGCAAGCAGAGGGGATTGTCTGATCCAAAGGGGATCACCTTCAGCTGGCCATGCCATTGTTTTCCAGTTGTTCAGTAACTGAGGGATCTCAAAGCTTGCTTTCATTTCAATCTCATTTATAGTTTCCATATTCTCAAAATCTTTTGCCAGGCAATCATATTTATAAGGCTTTCTTGTTTCATCTTCCCCAGCAGGGCGGGATGTTCCCCACACTGACACTGTGAGCCCAGGGGGATGGATGGGCAGGGTGGAGTTGGATGCTCCCCACACTGACACTGTGTCCTGGCACGGGGCGGGAGCAGCCTGGGCTGATTTACTCCAGATTTGAGCTGGGAGTAAATTGGAAGGCATGAATCATCCTGACGCAGCCGCTCCGGAGATGAATTACCTGCTTTGGCAGCTTGCTCCTCTCTTTCCACAGCCCTGCTTTTCTCCTCTCAGTGAAGTTTCATTTCCCAGACACAGAAGCTTCCTGCTCCATGCCCAGGGAGCCCTGTGTTACTCTCCAGGTGCTCCCATGGCCAGGCTGAAGCAGTGGCTGCCAGAGGCACTGGGTTATTCCCGCTGGTTGGAAGTTGGTGTCCCCCTCCAAACCTGGGCTTAGGGCCCCCTCCTTTTATCTGGCACCTCCAGACTGTCAGCCACAAACAGCACGGGGCTGAAATAGTGCTATATTAGCTCTGTCTGCTACAAAAGTGGGTGCAAAGTGCACCATCTCTTTCTGCCCAGGTTGCTACAGGTGTTCAGCACATCCCTTCCCAACTTCTTTCCCCCAAAAATTGCATCTCCTTTTATCCCAGATTGCAAGGCAAGATGTATTCTATTTGCCATCTGTATGGCAGGTGTCTTTGGTTAAGTGGGCAGTTTTCCTTATCTCTTCCACAACTGGGGAGACCCCTGCTGATAACAGCTATTGAATGTCCCTGCATGGCTGATCAGAACTACAGCATCCCACTGGGAGATGTGAGCCCAGAGGGAGGAGCCAAGCATTCCTACCCGGATAGAATCTGGAGATTCTGGAACACCAGCACGGCTTCTGCACTGGATTCCCCAGAGGAACAGCAGCTGCCTCTTGCCCTGGATCTTCAGAGGCAGATGCACCTTTCTCCAGGATCCCTGCTCCAGCAGAGCCACCCCTGACACTGCAGGAGGGCTGAGCCACAATTCCAATGGGGCTGTGCCAGCACCCTGACCCACAGGGTGTCAGGCTGGGTTCTGACTCTGGCAGGGTTGGTTTAATTTACTGCATTGTTTATTTTATCCTTTTATTTTTCTTCCCTATTAAAGAACTGTTATTCCTGCTCCCATATTTTTTTGCCTGAGAAACCCCCTTAATTTAAAACTTACAGCAATTCAGAGAGAGGGAGTTTACATTTTCCATTTCAAGAGAAGCTCCTGTCTTCCTTAGCAGACACCTGTCTTTCAAAACCAAAACATCTTTTAAGACCTGTAGCTGAGCAGCCATGTGCAAGGGGTGGATGGCTGCTCCCCCTCCTTTGCAAGTGACTTTTGCCTTCTCCATCTCTGTGGAAAGCAGAGCTGGAAGCACAGGGAATAATGCTACTCCACATTTCGTTCAGCAGGCAGACAGACTCTCCCACTGTGATCCCTGGGGCTCCAGCAAAGGGCAGCACACCTGAGAGAAATCTTGACTCACTTGTATGATGAGGCAGGACTCAGCCTTGCTCTGGTGCAGCAGGCCTAAATTCCCGCTTAAATGTGGTCCTGACACCTTCTCACCTTAAAGAATTCAGCACATCAACACCACAAATTATGAGCTAAACAGGCAAATAAGCCCCAGCCCCGTTTTGCAGTGATTGCAGCAATCAGAGCCCAGCTCAGGTTGGCTCCCAGGGACGGTAAATCCTGAACTCTGCAGGCACAGCCCTGGTTGATGGTTGATAGCAAGTGATTAGCCTTAATTCCACTCTTCCTCTCTTTTAAGATGGTTCATCTGGAGCCCCCACGGTGTTCCTCTGATCACAGCCCTGTGCAGGAGCAGCACAGGGGGCAGAGGCTGCCTCTGCTCCTGCTCAGACACCTCCAGCCTCCCCTTCCTGCTTTCCTTCTCGTCCCCAGCTTAACTCCTCCTGGAACAGAGGTTTCCCTTGGTGGGAGGGGATTTGGAAGCAGAGGGAAATCTGGGGATGGAAGCAGCCCTCTCCTGAAGGATGTTAGAGCAGCCTTGCACAAGCTGCTGCTCTGGGGCAGGTACACTTTGGGAGCCAACTTCTGCCACTCACAGCATCCAAGCCCTGACCTGGGACATGCTCTCCCCAGAAGCTGGCATTCCCAGACTGTGCCATTCCCCAGTGTTCCCACCTGGCCTGTGGGGCTCTGGAGTTAACAAGCAGGTTGTCTGCATTTATTTTTTAAGAGGTGGTGGATTTTTGATCACAGCCTTGCTTCCACCCTCCTCTCCATCCCCTTCCCCAGCTTTCTTTGAACAAATCATTCCATTTGCAGAGTCCTGTTGTTTAATTTTGCCAGTTGCTGAGTCTCAACCTCCCGTTAATTGGTTTTGCCCGTCTTTGTGCATTCCGTTAAATGAGAAAATGCCACACATAAAATTTTAATTTTGAAAGCCGCCTTGTTTGTTTTATATTGAAATTACCCACGCCACGTCGGCCCACAGAAACAGACGCTTTCTCATTTCATTAAAAACTCTTTGTGATGATAAAAAAGCAGCAGAAATGAGATAAAGAGTGGTGTTTCCTTAAAGGCACATGAAAGTGAGAGAGATAAATCCCATGTATTGTAGGGATCAAATGCAGCGCAAGGCTGCGAAGTGGCGATACCACGAAGGAGGCTGTGCCAGCAGCAGTGCAGCAATAGCTCCTCTCCCAGGATGCTGCAGGCTCTGCCTGGCCTGGCCTCTGTCACCTGCCAGTGTTTCTGCCCCCTCTGTCACCCAGCAGTGCTTTTGTCCCCCTCTGTCACCCACCAGTGCTTCTGTCACCCATCACTGTTTGCTCCCAGGTATCTGTGGTGAGGTGCACAGGAGCCCCCCAGCCCTGTGTGTCCCCAACCCTGTGTGCACCCCAGACCTGTGTGTCCCCCAGCCCTCTGTGTTCCCAGCCCTGCTGATGGCTGGCATGGTAAAACCAGCAAAAGAGGGGCCCTTTGCTGCCTGGCAGGTGGGTATGGGGAAGAGGGAGCAGCTCCTTCCTCTCCAGCCTCGTGTTTCAGACACACACAGGGGATTTAACCAGCTCCTCGTGAGGGATCCTCCACAGGACCAAAGCCCTTGATGCCTTAGGTTTTAGCTTTTATATTTTTCAGATTCTGTGCTGCTTTAGTGTGTACTTCTGAGCTATTAAGGGATGGTAAGCTCTCTGCACAGAGAAGGCAGACAAAACAATTCCTTCTCCAGCTGGGGACCAAGGCCAAATGATCCAAATCTCAGGCCCAAGAGCATAAACAATGTGGGCTGAGAGAAGAGAGAAAAACAAGAAGGATGGGACTGCATGGGCTAAAGCTGTAATTGGACAATTAAGTCCAAGATGCAAATGGAGCAGAACTTATAAAAGTGAGAGACCCTGCGACCATTTGTGCATTTTGTGACCATTTTGGTTCATCTTGGGTGTAGCCCTGGCTGGGCTCTTGTGCTGCCCAAGGTGGATCCATTGAGGCCTTTTAATAAATCCCTGCTTTATTCTTTAACTCTTTCTAGTCTCTGCTCTAGGTCAGCCTTCACCAGGCATCACCCTCAGCAGTTTCAACAGCTGCTGGTTGTGGCAAAGCAAATTTGTTGTCACCACTTTGCTGTCCCCTGCTCTGGGGCAGATGTGACCACTGAGCACAAAGGCAGCTGAGGCCACTGGAAGCTCCTGTGCACAGGGAGGTGTTCACTGGTCCCCTGGGTGCTCAGTGTTCCCATATTTATTCTGCCCAATGGGATTTGTAAATCAGCACAAATGAAGAACAAACTTCCAGCTTCAGACTTGATTGCTTCACTTCCCTTTACACCAAAGTGAGTTTTTTCTACTTGATTTTCAATCTTCTTCAGCAGTTGCTGAATTGCTATTCAGCTTGGCACAATTTTTCCACCCACTGCCATTTTAAAGGTCATTTAATTATTATTACAGAGAACTACAAAAAGATAGAGAATTGTTTAAATACCTTAAGTTACAACAGGTTATTGGCATGGATTTTTTTTATAGTCATGTTAAATGGATCAGTATTTACTGCTCAGGGAGTCTTTCATTGGACTGGTGATGCTCAGAGCAGTGAGGCATTGTTTTCTACCAAAACGGGCAACTCTCCAACCTCACAGAAACACTGCATGGGGCAGGCAGGAAGAGAAGGAGGTGTTGCTCGTCCTGGTTTGCAAAAAGGCAGAATTGTAAACAGGGACAGGGCTGAGGCACACCAGGTCCAGCTCCTGCTCTGAGCAATCAGAATTTGCTGGTAGTTACTGTAGGGAGAATTTAAGATTATAAACCTAAGGACAAGTTTTCATTTCTGCACATCAGAATGGACAGACAAGCCGAGCAAAGAACACGGGTTTCTCAGCAGAACTCGAAAAGGCATTAACCAGCCTTGGCCAATCATTAATTGCTGCTTTCTGCATCTCATCATCCCTCTCATCCCAAATGCTCGTTCCACAAAGCTGAGACAATAAATCAGAACATTTAGACTACGCTGTAAAGCCTCGCTTAGGCCTCTAGGTGGAAGGCTGAGAAAGCAAATCTGATTCCTTGGAAAAGGGGTAGCTGTCCCAAAGAGGAAAACAAACGTGCAATCACTTCTTTGCCCCCTTTCTTGATGTCAGCTCTGAATCAGGTGTGTGGGCTTGGGAGGATGTTAAGACTGGCAAGGTCTTAACTGAAACTGTCTGACAAACAGACCTCAGATCCCACACACTGAATATTGTGTCTCTTGAGCCTCCGCTCCAGAAGCTGTTTTGCAATAAATGCATCACTCCTGCACACGGTTGTGTAAAAGTGGAAAGACAGGCTGGGGCCGGGCTGGGCTCTCCCGTGGCACAGCAGGGGGACCGGGATTTGGGCTGGGGGTGGCAGTGTCCCAACCCTCCAGCCACAGCCTCCTGAGTTCCGTGCTGTGCCAGGGCAGCTCCCGCGGCCCGGCCAGCGCACAAACAAAAAACAAACCCGCAGCTCCCGGCTGTGCTGCAGCCCCACAGGAGCCCCACACGCCTCGCAGCGGGGAAATCCCCACCGAGGGAGCGCAAGCACGGTGTTGCCTCACTCCGCTGGGTGTTCCCGGAGCAGGAGGGGAGGCCGGGGCTGCTCGCTGCGCTGCGCTGCGCGGGGAGCGTTGCACAACTGCAGCGAGGGATGCTCCGTCCGCTCCCGTGCGGCTCAGCCCCGCTGCCCGGCACTGCGAGCCTTTCCCCCGCTTCGTGGGCAGGCTGGCACCCTCACAGGTGGAGCCGGAGCAGGTGGGGAAGCACCTCCCGGCCCCTGCCCGCCACCGCGCTGACAGCCCCGAGTCACAGCGCACCGGCCGCTGGCGCTGACATCACGGCAGCGGCGAGCGGGGCTGCGGCTGTTTGTCTGTGTGTCCCGCTGACACACATCCGTCCGAGCCGCGGGACGCCCGCCGCTGCCCCACATTGCGCAGGCCGGCGGGCAGCGGCACGGCCCCTATGACCACACGGACCCCATGACCCCACGGATCCCATGACCACACGGACCCCATGACCACATGGACCCCATGACCACACGGACCCCATAACCACATGGACCCCATGATCACACAGACCCCATGACCCCACGGACCCCATGACCCCACGGACCCCATAACCACATGGCCTCTATGGCCACATGGCCCCCATGACCACACGGACTCCATAATCACATAGATCCCATGACCACACAGACCCCATGATCACATGGACCCCATGACCACATAGACCCCATGACCACACAGACCCCATGACCCCACGGACGCCATGACCCCACGGACCCCATGACCACACGGACCCCATGACCCCACGGACCCCATAACCACATGGCCCCTATGGTCACATGGACCCCATGACCATGCGGACCCCATAACCACATAGACCCCATAACCACACACAGAACCCATAATCACACGGACCCTATAAGCACACAGACCCCATAACCACACCATAACCACACAGAACCCATAACCACGCAGAACCCATAATCACACAGACCCCATAACCACACAGAACCCATAACCACACAGAACCCATAACCACACAGTCCCCATAACTACACGGCCCCCATGACCACATGGTCCCTATGGCCACATGGCCCCCATAACCACGTGGACCCCATAATCACACATCCCCCATGACCCCACAGCCTCCATGACCCCACAGCCCCGTGGCTGGGGTCCCCACTGACCCCGCTGGCCTACAGAAAGAGGAAATGAATTTCCTGACAGGCAATGTGTGGTTAGAGTCAGGACCTCGGATTCTCAGGAAAAGCATTGGGGAAACTCAGCCTGTCCCCCAAGGGATTCACCAGCCAACTTAGCAGAGAAGATCCCAAAGTTGTCCAGGAGTTACTGTTGGGTTTGGGATTTCAGAGGGGCTGCCATGTCCTTCCCTGAATTCCTGGGTGCCCAGGGCAGACACTGCTGCTCTGCTTTTCCATTCCTTAGAAAAACCACTTCCCAGATGGATGTGACTTCTTAGGAGGTATTTGCTTAGCAATAGGCATAAATCTTCTGCTCTTCACATTGGTCTGGGTGAGATAAAATATTCTGTGACTGTCTATTTAAACATCTTATGTTAATACTATGAAGTGTTTGTTCAAGTTTTATTATTCTTTCAGTTCTGAAGTCGTGAATGCTCCCAGGCATGTCAGAGTACAGCAAATCCAGAGCTGCAGACACTGCATCCAAACTAACCTGGGGCTGAGCAGGCAGGGACATTTCTGGACAAGGGAACCACTGACATTTTCCGGCAGAGAAGCCACAGCTCTGGGAAGAGCTGAGCAAAACAGCAAATGCTGCTGTCACAGCCCCTTGCGCAATCGCTCGGTTTTCCCCAATTATTTATTACTTGAATTTGTTGCTTCTCTCTGCTCTTGATGTAGCTGCTGGAAAGCTGAGGTTGCCTGGTGAGCCAGGAGTGCTGCTTCAGAATGGAGACGGTGTGGATGCTCTGGGTGCTGCTGCTGGACACGATGCTGTGGGATGAGGTGATCACAAAGGGAAAATATCACCAGATATTGAACCCCTGATGCAGCCCGGGCAGGGACAGTGGGACTGTTCCCCCCTGGCTTTGGCACAGGGGTGTCGAGGAACTGCTTTCAGCTGAAAGCCCAGGTGATGGTGAGGCTTCTGCTGCCTCTGTCACTTCAGCCCTCATCAATGACAGATTTACAGCCCAAGAGGCTGTCAAAGGACAGCTCTTTTCCTTGACAAAAGTGCATGAGAAAAAAATTGTCAGGGTGTGCCCAATCCATCTGTCATTGAGGAGATAGGCTCATCCTATAACTTAATGCCATCAATCACTAAGGCCAAAGGTAGAGATCAAGGCTGCTTACTCACAGGAGTACCTAAGGCCGTGTCTAGTCAGGCACACAGTGACAGCCAAATAAATTTCCTTGGTATGGTCCCTGGGGAGCTTGCAGTCTCCTCCAGAGCTCAGAAACATGCCTGCTCTGCAAGGAGCCCTCGGGCTACTCAGGGAGTTGTTACTCTGCAGAGTGCTTACAAGGATCTCCTTCAGGCCCCTGGAATAAGTTCAAAATAGAATGTTTCAGAGAAAAAATCCATCTACCTGCCTACAGCTGCATAGGAATCCCATACTTGTGGGTGAAGGCAGCACTGGGAGGACCACAAGCAGTGTGACAAGGACTGCAAACGTGAGTTCTGCACACTCTTGATAAGCTCCTCCTCTAGTCCTCCCTTCCTACATTTTCCTTTTTCTGAGAAGAGCTGAGCTTTGTTTCTCCTCTGGAATCACTACAGCACACAGCACCAGGGTCTGGAGCTCTTGCCCAACACACGAGTGGGAGGAATCTTCCCTCAGTGCCTCATGGCACTGGGCATGTGTCCAGCCTGGCTTTGCTCAGCTGGCAGCTTTCCCTCCAGCAACCCGTGATGGTTCTGCCGCCGGACCCTCGTTCATCAAGGCCAGTCAGAGCAGCAGATCCCTCAAGTGGCATCTCCATGAACCTGAGTGGCTGCGCTGTAAAAACAACCATAAAGGGATGTTGCTCAGCTTTGCTTCCAGCATTACTGCTCAGCTTTCCTCGTGAGGCATGATGACCCTTTTCCAAAGAAAGGGATTAAATCATCATTTGTTTTCCCTTTCATTCCAGAAAGTGCTGAGTCCTCTGTAATAAATTATACTGCTTGCTGTAAAAGAAAACCCAGAGGCAGCTCTGTGAGCCTCTTGAGCTGCAGGTGATGGGAGAATTCAGTTCATCACCAGAAGCACCTGTGGGTGAGTGCAATGAGATGAACCATCAGGTCACTATAGATGAGCAAGGCACTGAGGATACCAAAGCTGCTGGAAACACTCAGATCCCAAGGCAACCAGTCCCAGCTCTGTCAGCTCCCTGAGAAGCTGAGGAATGAGCTCAGCTTGGAGCAGGTGCCTTAGTAGGTCCCTCATTTCTCAGGGTTTGTCTATACAGGATTCTTAAGAAAATTAAATTGAATTAACTAATTCTAAAGTAGAATATTAAAATTCTGCATTAAATTCTCATTCAGAATTAAAGCGGCCTTAATTCAGTTTAATTTACTCCCAAATGCTGCTAAATAAGGCCATTTAAGTTGTCTTTAATTAACATAATGGTCCCACATAGGCTTTTATAAATGAGATTTAATTAGCCCTTTTTTAGAAGTGAGTTAGCTGCCTTGAACTTCCATAGGGAAGCAGCCAGGTCCAGGGCCACTTTTCTGACAGGGCTCCTGGTTGTGGCTGGTTAGCAGGAATTGCAAAGAGCTGGCATCACTGCCAAGGAACTGGCACAGGGCCAGCTCCTTCCCCACCAGCAGATAATGGGAGCCTTGAATATCAACTATTTTGGCTGTGTTAAATGCACGAGTGGGAGATGAAAGGCTCTGCCAGAGGATGAGCTCTTCCTTTAAAATGTGGGACGTGGGGGTGGTAATCCCTAGGAAAATGTGACATCAAGGTTTTGAGGATTTGTTCATGAACAAGAAACCAGGCTGGAAGAAAGTCAGCAGAGAAGGGGATGGAGGTGGAGGACAGGCAGGAACTGATCCCATCCGTGGGCTCCTGCTGTCACAGAGCATTTTGGGGTCTCTGCTGGATGCTCTAGTTCCTTTTTTGCCTACCAGAATTCCCAGCTCAGCGGGATGAGATGCTGCTGGCTGCTCTTAACGACCATCCTGAGAACATCTGGCCTTGCCAGGCCCTGTCCTCCCCTCGGTGTCACAGGTTCCTCCTTGGAACAGCCCGGTGCTTTCTTGTGCTCTGATGGGGACTTTCCACCTCTTTCCTGTGGCCACGGATGTGTCGCAGAGGGACAGAGACTCAGGCCAGCTGACAGCCTGTCCCACCACAGAAAGGGCATGATGCAGCTGCCCTGCTGTGGGCACAGCACTGTATCCTCCTCCTCATCATCATCATTGCCTGGAGGTGGAGAGCCTCAGTTCATCCACAATCCCAGCAAAGTTCTGTGAATCTTCATATCCTCAGAAACTGCAGCCTCCACCATAGCCCTTGCACTACCAAAAAAAGAGAAGCACCGTTCAAAGCAGTTTGCAGCTGTGGAAAAGAAAAAAAAGATAGTCAAAATCACCCATGAGGAGCTCTGAGGTGTGCCTGGCACGTGACTCCCTCTGACTTTTTGGGTGGAGAAGCCAACAGCCTCCCTCTCTCCTGGCTTCTCCTTCACCAAATTGGAGCCATGTGGCTGCTGCCACTGCTTTGCATAAATCTGGAGATTCAGCTTTGTTCCTCTTCCTTGGGGTATGTCCTATAGGAAGTACGTCTGTGGCCATACTTTCTGGTGCAATAGACTTTAGCCTGGAAGCAAAAGCACACAAACAATACGAAATTCATGCTGACTGGAGTAGATTCCAAGGGAAAGAAGTGTTGGGAAAGCACCTACTTAAGAACTGAGTAAGGATTATCTCTGATCTGAATCTCGCTGTGTGTGTTACTGTTGAGCACACAGTGCGGTTTCAGACACGGCCAGAGACAATGAAAAATGATTGTTTCGGGGTAACCACAAGGAAGACGAATGCAAATGCATTCCTGTAACTGGGAGAGTTCCTCGCTCCTGAGCTGGGATCTGGCACATGGCCTCGGGGAAGCAAATTTGCAACTACCTTGATTAAATTGTTTAGGCATGATTAATCAGAAGCCAGAGATGCGAAGTTTTTGCACGTTTCACAACGTAGATTTTAACCCCTGCAGTCCCATACAGGTGCGGTTCAGCGCTTGACAAGGCGCAGGCAGCGGTGGGTGACAGATGTTTCCTGCCAGCGCCTATCTCCTCCGCACGGCCGGGTTGATAAACCACCAGCGGCTGAATCACGGCCACCTGCACCGCTGGGAGCCAGGCGGTGCAAGGGACGGGTGTCACGGAGCCCGGCCCCGCGGCGACAGCCAGGCAGCGCGGAGGGCGGGCCGGGCCGGGCCGGGCCAGGCTGCCGCTCCACCCCTCGCTCTGCCCTTCCGCCCTGCGCGCTTCTCCGGTATAAATAGCGGCCTCCTCCCGGCCTGCTCCGGCCCCATGGAGAGGCAGCGGCAGCCCGGCGGTGGCAGCGGCCCGGTGAGCGGCGGGGGTTCGGCCGGGAGGGGAGCGGGACCAGGCCCCGGGGTTCGGCCGGGAGAGGAGGGTGGTGGGGGCCGGGGCCGGGGCACGGGTTTGGCTGGGAGCGGAGCGGGGCCGGGGCTTCGAACGGCCGAGAGGGGAGCGGGGCCGGGGCAGGGTTCGGCCAAGGAGCGGAGGGTGGTGGGGGCCGAGGGTTCGGCCGGGAGTGGAGCGGGGCCGGGGCTGGGGTTCGGCCAAGGAGCGGAGGGTGGTGGGGGCCGGGAGTGGAGCGGGACCGGGGCTGGGGTTTGCCGGGGCCGGGGTTGGGCCAGGAGCCGAGCCGCGGTTTGGCCGGGCTGCGGGGCCGCTGCTAACGCCGCTGTCGCCCCGCAGGTCCCGGCGGCGAGCGGAGGCCGCGAGTCCCCCGCCGGGAGCGATGAGCGCGGGCAGCGTCGCCCCGGGCTGGCCTGAGGCGCTGCCGGCCGCGGCCCGGCCCGCAGCGGGGATGAGCGGCAGCGGGAGCCCCGAGGGGCCCGGAGACGGCCCCGAGCTGCAGCTGAAGGTGGATTTTTTCCGTAAGCTCGGCTACTCGTCGGAGGAGATCCGCGTCGTGCTGCAGAAGCTGGGCCTGGGCGCCGACACCAACACGGTGCTGGGGGAGCTGGTGAAGCACGGCCCGGCCGAGCGGGATGGCCCCGAGGCCCCGCCCGAGCCCGGCGAGGCCCCGCTGGTCCCTCGGGGCGGTGCCGGCAACAAATCCCCCGCGCCCGGCCCCGAGGAAACGGAGAGCGACAACCTGAAGCCCATCGTCATCGATGGCAGCAACGTGGCCATGAGGTGCGTTCGGGGTGGGCGCGGGGCTGTCGGGTGTGAGCTCTGCCAGGGCTCGGAGATAAAAAGCTGTGAGTGCCACGCTCAAAGCAGCTACTTCTGGGTGCTGGGAACGGGGCTGGTAATATTTTCCAAAGTTTCTCTCCGGCACACGAGGACGAGCATCACGTTTGTCTTTGCGGGCCTGTCTTGCCACTGCTCTGCCTGCCCAGAGCCGCCAGTCACGGGGCAATGGTGAGGGCAGCAGTGCTTCCTTTGAAACAGACACTTCCTCCTGTGCTCTGGCAATGAGGGGATAACCGAAGAGACGTTGTCCTCTCAGCTAGTGGCTTTGTGTAAGTTTCCGTAGCAGGAAGTTGCTCAATAAATAATTACAGGGTTAATTAGAGAAGGCTTTGTAATATGGAGCTCCATTGGAGGCTTGTCTCCGAATTGTGCCTCTTGTAAGTTGGTGAATTTCTGTACAAGGTAGAGAGCGATGAGATGTCAGAGGTGTCACCAAGGCAGGGCTGTGACTCATCCTCACCGTTTCACGTGTCCCAGTGTTGCTGGAGCAGGTTCTGTTGGACATTGACCAGAGCCCCTGGTATCGATGAAGCATTCAGAATCTCAGGGCTGGATATTTATTGTGTGATGCCCCCATTTTCACCCTGACTTTTGGTGAGCATTGCTGGCCCTCACCCCACCCCCAGCAGTATGTGCTCCCCACCTCTGCACAGCAGACTCCTGAAATTTAACACACCAGATGCTGAACTGGGTCCTGAAAGCTTTTCTCTGTTGCAGCTCAAAAGCCGCCTCCTTTGTTGTTTATGTTTGTGTATGCAGATTTTATAAAAAATAACCCTGGGCGCGGGTGGAGCTGCTGTGTCGGTTGCCGTAGGTTTGTCTGGGGTGAAAGTGCTGCGTGGAGGTTTGTTTGCAGGTGTGGTTTTTGCCAAGCCCTGGCTGACAGTTCTGAGAACAGAAAAGATGGGGCACAGGCGAGCCCCGGGGCGAATGAGGAATGGTGATGGCAGTGGAACAGGGCTGGAGAGTGAAAGCCATGCGTGGCACCCCTGAAGAGAACCTTTTCCAGTTCCTACCCTCTCCACAGCTCTGGGAACGCTGTGGAAAATGAGCTATTGTGAGCGCAGGCTGATAAGTGACTCTGGCAACTAAGTTTACCTTGGATAAGTGCTTGGGCTTTAACAGCAGGATTGGCCGTGTTTGTTAGTGAGGAGCCTCTTAGTGGTGAAAGTTACCCCAAAATGCAGAGGGGAAATCACAGCAGCTGTGAGTCAGGGCAGGCCAGAGCCCAGGGTCTGACATGGGAGAAGCAGTCTGGCTTTTTTAAGCAATTTGCTAGAAGGGGAATTCCATTCTGAAACTTCCTGTATTGATGGTGTGATGTTCCCTGCTGATTCATTTGCAGTATGTACAGCGGCCTCCCTCAACAGCTCTTGACAAACTTATGCAAATCATAGTGGAAATTAGCTTTTACTTCCTTCTAAGGGAATTTTTCCTTGGCTGCTGCCAAATCAGATCAGCCCAATTAGCTGCCTTCTCGAGGTTTCAGGTTGGTAGCAGAGACTCAAAAAATAAAAACAACCAACAACCCAAAACAAGGACAAACCAAAAAAATCCACCAAAAGGGATTTGTTTTTCACACTTGTCTCTAAAAAAATTGTAGTAACCTGTGCCTGGCTATTTATAGCTAAATCCATCTGATATTGGAGGAAACTTTCAGAGCATCTTCTGATGGTGATTTTCAGCCTTTTGTAATTTAGGATTCTTATTGAAGGTGTGTTAGGTGTCTCTTTAGGTGTTAGTTCTGTTGCCAAGTGTTTAGTTCTTCTAGAATAAGTACTTTGGTACAGCTCTTCAACTTCCTTTGTAGTTTTAAAGAAAGGGTGAGGTTGGGAGGGGAACTGAAACTTCTCTGTCGTGGTGCTGCAGCAGTGCCACTGCAGGAATGGCTCTGTTGAGGGGCTGGTGGGGGCTGAAATGCCATTCAGGTGCAGATGGAAGGAGGAAGATTTGGGACAGGTAGTGACCAGGTGAGGAAAACCTTCCTGAATGGTGAGAGCAGTTCCCCTTTTGGTGTAGTGCATTGTCACAGAACATGGGCAGTTGGATCCCCACAGTGACATATCAGGCTGGAATAGAAGTGTTGGAAGTTTGCCAAAACCACTATCAGCAGAAGAGCTGATTGCACTGTAAATACTAGTGCTTGTAAAAAAGGAGGGGTAGCTTCCTCCTAGAAGCTCTGGAAACTTATTGATATGACCTAATGAATAATTAAGAAGCTTTTTGCATCAGTACGTGGCTTCTGACAAGGTTGTCAAACTTTGTTCTCCAACTGCCATGAGCTGTTCTCTCATCCAGCACTGATGACAGGAGATGATGCCATTTTGTGCAAATAGTGCATTTGTAGATGAGGTTTGGAGCCATCATGGAATGAATCATCTTTCTTTGAGGTGAGAGTGCATATAAAATACCTTGTTTTCCTGCAGTGATCAGAACAAGTTTGCAAGCAAAGGCCCAGTGAGAGTGCAGTGCACCCTGGCAGGAAACAGTCCCTGGCATTAGCTGTCAGAGTAGCACAAAGGGGTTTTAGGTCACATTGTGCTCTGGGCTAAAAATAACCATCAGAAGGCTTGAAGCAGAGACTGTTTCAGAGCAGCTGCAACAGTTCCAGCTGCTGTCTCCTTCTTCCCCGTGAGTGTTTGGGTGTTTACTGGTATCCTGAGGTGCTGACATGAACGGGGGTGCTGGGCAGGTCTGAGTGAGGGTGTTACACAAGACAAGCATCTGTGTTTGCTACCTGTGCTCCTCAACACTTCACTGAAGCTTGTCCTAATTGCCAGTTCCCTTTGCTCTGTGCACTGAATCATGAAAGGATTAAAGTCTTAATTTTCTCCTTTGCAGCCATGGGAATAAAGAAGTGTTCTCCTGCCGAGGGATCCTTCTGGCTGTCCAGTGGTTTTGGGACAGGGGACACAAGGATATTACAGTCTTTGTGCCATCGTGGAGGAAGGAGCAGCCCCGACCAGATGTACTCATAACAGGTGTGAAAATATGGAAACCAAAAGCAGCTTTTCAGGCTGACTGCTCTGTCACTTAGTGAGCTTGCAGAGTTCTGGCTAAGTCAGTAATTAACTTCAGAATGGAAAGTCTGAGTAGTAGGAGCTGCAATGAGCTGAACTGACCAGGGAGTATTAGTCATTAACTTCTCCCCTAAGCCAGCTTTTGCCTCAATCAGTTGCAATAATACAGAAAACAAGGAATGTAATACTGCTCTGCTTCCTAACTTCTTGTCTTTTATTTCTTGATATTTTTCCTCTTGCAGGGACACACTTTGTATTTAACTGAAGCATATTTAGCCAGAATTATTCAAATGGAGGGGAGCTTGCAGAGAGCTGAGATTTGAATAACAGAACAGCAATGAGCTGGACTGAATATAGTCTGGGTTGTGGAGAGACAGAATAAATGTTTTTGTTTATTTATGTCTTGTATTTGCAGAGTTCCCAGACGAAGGGAGGAATGATGAATCTGACTCCATGTTCTTGAAGGCTAATTTATTATTTTATGGTACTATATTGTATTAAGGACTACTACACTAAAGAACAGAGAAAGGATACAGACAGAAGGCTAGAAAGATACTAATGAATCTTGAACTCTCTCTCCAGAGTCTGACACAGCTTGGCCCCAGCTGGCCAATAAGTTAAAATAACTCACGGCAGAAACAATGAAACAATCACCTCTTGGATAAACAATCTCCAACCACATTCCAAAGCAGCAAAACACAGGAGAAGCAAATGAGACAGTATTATTTCCCTTTTTCTCTGAGGCTTCTCAGCTTCCCAGGAGAAGAATCCTGGGCAAGGGGATTTTTCCAGAAAATGTGACTGCCATGATAATGCTATGTCATCTGCGTGAAGGGCTGTGCAGGTGTGTCACTGTCATAGTTTCTGGAAAAATCCCTTTGCCAGGATTTTCTCCTGGGCAGCTGAGAAGCCTCAGCTTCTCCTGTTTTACTGCTTTGGAATGTGGTCTGGAGGTTGCTTATCCGACATGTGAATTGTTTTTACTTAATGACCAGTCACCATCAGCTGTGTCAGACTCGGAGTCAGTCATGAGTTTTTCATTATCATTCTTGTTAAGCCTTCTGTCCGTATCCTTTCTCTAATCTTTAGAATTGTTTTAGTACAGCATGCTTTAATATAATATAGTAGAAATGAAAAAGAAAAATTAAATAAAATCAAAAATTTTAAAATTTCTATATAATATATACTTTATATATAAATAAAGAAATAAAATAATAAAAATAATAAAGAATATAATACAAAAGTAATATTAAAAATACAAAAATTAAAATAATATAGACAGAAAATATTAAATAATATTAAAATATGGAAATATTAAAATAATATAAATGATAATATAAACATAAAATGATATAAAAATAATATTCAGAATATAATATAGAATTATAAAATATAATATAAAAATAAATTAGCCTTCTGATATCAATGGAGTCAGATTCACTCCTCTCTTCCCTTGCCCTGGGAACCCCACGAGTAGCACCCAGGTGTGCTGACAGCTGTGTTTGCTCCAGACCAGTACATCCTGCGTGACCTGGAGAAGAAGAAGATCCTGGTGTTCACGCCGTCGCGGCGCGTGGGCGGCAAGCGCGTGGTGTGCTACGACGATCGCTTCATCGTCAAGCTGGCGCACGAGTCCGACGGCATCGTGGTGTCCAACGACACCTACCGCGACCTGCAGAGCGAGCGGCCCGAGTGGAAGAAGTTCATCGAGGAGCGCCTGCTGATGTACTCCTTTGTCAATGACAAGTAGGGCTCTGCCTTCTGTTTTAGCTTGCATTTTTTTGTACAGCATCGGTGCGTGACTCTAAACTCCATATGGGGTGTTGGTAAGCTCATCGCGTGTTGGTCAGATCTTGTGTTTGCGAGGTTCCCAGATGAAGGAAGGAATGGTGCATCTGATTCCATGTTCTTAGAAGGCTAATTGATTATTTTATGATCTATATTATATTTAAGAATACTATACTAAACTATATTAAAGGATACAGACAGAAGGCTAAAAGATACACATAAAGACTCATAATTCTTTCTCCAGAGTCTGACACAGCTTGGCACTGATTGGTCATTAAGTCAAAACAATTCACATGAAACCAATGAAACTATCTCCAACCACATCCCAAAGCAGCAAAACACAAGAGAAGCAAATGAGATATTGTTTCCCTTTTTCTCTGAGGCTTCTCAGCTCCCCGGGAGAGAAATCCTGGGCAAGGGGATTTTTCCAGAAAATATAATGGTGACAGTCAGACAATACAATCCTTCTGGGCCTAAGAACCAAGGGCACCCTCTGCCTCAGGCCCTGAAAAGTATAAACAAAATTGAACTGGGGGGAAGGGAGCAAACTGGGGAATATGACTTCATTACCTGAGGCTGTAATTGGACAATTAACCCCTGATGTGCAAATAGACCAAACTTAATCTAAAAAACTCATGACCATGGTCCATCTTGGGTGTAGCCTGTGCAAGGCTTTTGCACTGCCCAAAGTATACCTGTTGAAAGCCTTTAATAAATCCTCACTTTATTCTCCTAACTCTGGCTAGCCTCTATTTTAGGTAGCCACTACACAGCATCATGATCACATTTTCCTGGGCTTTTAAGAAAGATTTGTGTGAACACACTGCCTTGTTCTAATGAAGTAATAGCAAGTGATGCATGAGAAGAGCAAAATGCTAGTGAAGAAATAATGAAAAGCTGTAGGATACAAAGCCAAAAGAAGTTGGTGGCATCTCAGTAGCTGCTCCTAATTTGGAGCTAGGAGCTCCAAGGAGAGCTCCAGGGTGTGATTTCCTCACAGGACAATTGTTAGCAGCAGGTAGTAGTTCTGGTTGACAATCAGGCATTGAGCCTCTTCTCTGCCTGAAGGGAAGCACTTTGTGTTGGTGTGGACTGGGTGGCAGGAGGATTATCTCTGCAGGAAATGGAAGAGCTTTGTAGGGCTCACATAGCTTTTGATCTTTAATGAAATGGGAAGCTTTAAAAAGAAACCCAACCTCAACTCAAAAAGGTGAACTGCTTCTGACTGAAATTTGTTTTTCTTTAGGTTTATGCCTCCAGATGATCCTTTAGGGCGTCATGGTCCCAGCCTGGATAACTTCCTCAGGAAGAAACCTGTAGTTCCAGAACACAAGAAACAGCAGTGCCCTTATGGTAAGACTTGCCCTTCTTAATGTGAAGAACAAGGTGCCTGTGCAGGTGTCACTCATAATCTAGTCAAATCCAGCTGGTCATTTCATGCTCTGGCTTTCCTTACAGGGAAAAAATGCACTTATGGAATTAAGTGTAAGTTTTACCATCCTGAAAGGATCAATCAGCCTCAGCGCTCGTTAGCTGATGAACTCCGTGCCAATGCAAGGCTGTCTCCAACCAGAAGTACCAGTGCCAAGGAGGAGAAAAAGGGGAAGCGGGGCTCCCAGGCAGAGCTCTTGTGCTCTGTGCCCACAGAGAGTGACAAAAGCTCGGTACAGAAGGTCTCTGCAGAGAGGAAGAGCTTGGCCCACAAAGCCAAGCCCAGTGACGTTGTGCTTCAGGCCAAAGGCTGTGTGTCAGGCACTGTCTCCCCTGACAGGTACCAGCAGCCTCCCATGGATTCTCTGTCTTACATCTCTCAGGAGCATCTCGACTCAGGCATTGGCTCTCTGGAGAACCAGCTGTCTGACATGTGGCCTCACAGATGTACCAGTCACTGTGACCATTCCCACGCGGAGCAGGTGCCCGTGTGCACCTGTGGCAGGCAGAGACCCATCTACCCACATTCCCCCAGCTTAGAGCAGAACGGTCTGATCTCTTACAACCACAGCTCCCACAAATCCTCTTCCTCTGGTGCTAGCTTCTTGCAGTACAGCCCTGAGATGCCTCGCTCAGGGGCACCCCACTCTTTCTCAGGGTTTGGGGTGCCCGTGGGTGCAGCAGGGCAGTACAGCCTGCCCGGTGAGTTCGGCACGGCACTGCCGCGCTCGCGGGAGTTCTGGTCCGAGCCCTACCCCCTGCCCCAGGTGAGATCCCCCGGTGTGCCCGGTCCCCGCCCGGTGCACGGGGCCCCAGGGCCACCCTATGGGGACTCGGGGCCCTGGGCTGCCCCGGAGCAGTTTGCTGAGGAGAGGGCCAACGTGCACGTCAAGCTGTGCGGCATCTTCCACCCGCACCTGGTGGATGCCGTGATGAGCCGCTTCCCGCGGCTGCTGGACCCCCAGAGGCTGGCAGCAGAGATCCTCACCTACAAGGCCCAGAACCCGGGGGTGTGAGGCAGGTGCTGAGGGCAGGCTGGTGTGGGGAGAGCTGGAGGGGCTGGGTTTGCCTCTGCAGCTGCCACAGGTGCCTTCTGAGTGCTCCGTATTCCTTTGGAAGGGCTGGGTTCCAGCTGGGGGCTGGGTGCCAGAGGTGGTATGCTCACAGCAAATTCTGCTCCAGCTATGACCACGTGCCTGTGGGAGAGGTGAGAACATTCCAGCATCCCACCTTCCCCAAGGGCTAAGCAGGAAGGGAGGCTGCAGCTCTAGAGCAGGGCTGTTCCTTTGGGGGTTCATGGGAGTCTGGCACACCCTGAGCTCTTGCAGTTGTCCATAACTGGATGAGAGAGAAGTGGGTGCTGCCTTTGTAGTGGCCTAAGGCTAGTTTCTGAGGACCCAAATGCCTTCTCAATGCTGTTGTTAGGTCCTGACTAAGCCTCTTTACTAAATCCCACCATTCAGATCTGTGGCAAATACTGGGTTATAAATGTAATCTGGAGCTGGATTTATCTGACTGGTTTTACTGGTGCACTTCTTGAATGATATTTTCCACACCCCTCCCACCTCAGCTATCTTCCTGAGGTAATTGTGCCTCATGGATCACAAGTGCTTGGTGAGCTCTGAGCTCCCAGGAGCGCAGTCCTGGCTCTGAGGAGTGGCTGGACACTGCTCCAGAGCTGGGTGTGAGTTGTGTGTTGGGTGTGTGCTGACAGCTGCAGTGTCAGAGCAGGTGGGTGAGCTGAGCATGCTGTGAGTGCTGCTCTGGAACTGCCTCTGTCCCAGGCTGGCTCTGTACAGCACTGACAAGGATTTATTATGTGCCTTTTGCCTTCAGACAGCAATAGAACAGCTGCAGTCACATCTGGACTGCTGCCAGGGGCCTTCCCGAGGAGTTTTTAATATTTTGTGTTGTAAAGCTGTTGCTTCCTCTTCTTCCTCACCAATATTCTCCTGTCCCCTTTGGCTGTGCCCAACTAGAGCAGCATCCAGAATTGTAGAATAAGAATTATTTGGCAAGACTGTTTCTGTTTCATTTCCTCTTACTCTGTAAGATGTTTTCTATTGTAGGTACTGTAAGAGATTTTAAATATGCAAAAACCAATTGCTGTAGTAATTGGTTCTGGTCCTGGAATTTTGCTGTGCAAGGGATGCAGAAATGTTCCTGGCACTTGCAGGCCAGAAGCAGTTGATTTGTTGATACACATTGTATCTGTGTGTGTTGTTGTTTTCTAAATACAATACGCCCTTCTGTGGTTAAACCAAGGTTATTGAGTGGCAAATTAGGAAGGGGAGAGTGGAAGGCAGCTGGTCCTGAAACCCTCCTGGGAGCAGGGTTGTCTGTTCTGCTCTTCCCTCTGCTGTCCAAGGAATGACCTGCCCAGACTGGCACCATGTGCCATGAGACCACAGGGACACAGGAACCTGTATACCTGGTTAATAATGATACATTACAAATTAGTAATGTTTCATGTTAGTAAGCAAAATGCTTCTTAATTTTAAGTAACCTGATACTTTGCATATTTGTAAATTACAAATGAAATGGTTTTTAATGTTACTGTTAAGCACCCTGCTGCTTGCAGATTTTAATCAATGCTGTCCTAACCTCAGCCATATGTTACTTGGCAAGGTGGGTTTGGGTTTCTGGTGGAATGCTGGTATCTGCTGCCTCTCTTGCAATGAGAAGATTTAACATTTTGTACTCCCCAGCTGACACTTGCTGAACTTTCTGTATCACTGTGCAGTATAGCCATGTACTGAATAGCCATGTGACAGCCCTGGCAAAGAAAAACTGTGTTATATAAATAAAAACTGCTGAGTTGACATATTTGGTCTCTGGTGGCTTTGTGGAGGAACAGTCAACATTTTGGTTGGCTTTTCAGAGAAGCCAGAGAAATGATCCTTCCCCAGGGTTCCTCTGACTGGCTTTGATCTCTGTGTGCAGTCTGAGGCTGGTTATTGACAGGCTGTTAATTGATGCAGTGGCACCAAAACATCCATGTGCTGTGGCAGATAAGGGCATGAGCAGTGTCTGCTGCTGATTTGGCTTCCCTGGGCTTGCTCAGTGCCCAGGGCAGGCACTGGCAGGGCCGGTGGGATGAGCAGCAGCGCTGGCTCTCACTCAGCACCACAGTGTGGGTGCCTCGGGTGCTAAAGCAGCATTTATTGCCATTTAAAGTAGCAGAATTGCCACACTCCTCATAATTTTGGAATCAGCATGGATTATGTTTGGCTTTAAGGGGCAATTCCACAGTACAGCCTGGGAATAAATACATATTTTATCCAGTTACAGTACATCTGTGACAGATATTGAGTGTGGAATACGTGAATGGTAACAGGTCCAGGTTTTGCTCTGAAGATTTGTTATGGAGTGGAAGTGCAGCAGGAATATCAGTGCTCACCTTGTGCTGTAAGGATCTTCCCCTCCCACCTGCTCCACTGCAGCACAGCATGTTCTTATCTCACTGGTTAAATAACTTTATGGTCTGTATTGAAACTTGTGCTCTTCATTTACCACAGGGCAGTGACTGTAGTTAATGAGAAACCAGGGGGGCAGGTGCTCCCAGGGACCAGCTGCATTTCAAAACAAACCTGCAGCTCTCAGTCTGAAGTCTTTATTGACTGGGAGAGGAAGCCTCTGAGGCTGTCACTGCAGTGACACAGCTCATGTGGCTCTGTGTGGGCACAGAGAGGTGTGTCAGGGATCTGAGCACACCTTTGGCCAGGTGAGGAGTTTGCTGCTGTCCTGAATGGGATCTGTAGTTGAAAAATGCTGCAGGATTTTAAGGTTGGTGTTCCTGTAAAAGACAATAGGTAATTCTAATTTTACAGGATGTGTAGAGGGGTTTGATTTTGTGTCTCAAAGCTGCACTGAGAGACAATTAAAGGGATCAGTGCAGAGATTCATTATCACAACCAGGAGAGGAAGAGCTGGAGCTGACTGACTCTGGTTGTGATGTTCCTGCTGCAGTGACAGTCCTGAGGCACATGGAGTAGTTTGGGAGGGTCAGGCCCTAGCACAGGTCTGGGTTTCTCCCCCAGACTGCTGTGTGTGCTGCTGGGGCAGCCAGCAAGCCCAGCCACAACCCCACAGCTGTGCTCTGAGTGTGTCCTTCATTCACACAAAGTTCTGTGTTGTGTCCCCATTCCCCAAGCTCACTGTGGTGCCAGAGATCTGGGACAGGGGAATGCTGATTGGAACTGTTGCTGCTGCACATTTTTCCCCTACACACTTCTCAGTGCCAGGAGTGGTGGGGCTGCCTACCTGCACACCTTGGAACCCTGCTGGGGCTGTTAAAGTGGGGGTTTTTGGGGTGCATCCTCTGGTTTAGCACTTCCTGGGGCTTGGGGGTAGAGCCTGCTATGATGCTGGGTGTTTGCTTTTGGGTGTTTTGCCAAACTGGGTCAGATCTGTGTGTCAGTTCTCTGGGCTGTTGGAAGGAAGGAGGTCACACATGGGCCTGCTGAAGGTTTCCTGTGCTCAGGGGCTTCCCAGCCCTCATCCTGTCAGCTGTGTGCCACTGCAGCCTCACACTGAGCTTCAGGAGGGGCTGGTTCCTCCAGGCAGGCCAGTCTGCTCTCCAGGGCTTGCTTGTCTCAGACATCTTCTATGAAAAATCCTTTCCTTAGGATTTTTCCTCCTGAGAAGCTGAGAGACCTCAGGGACAAAATGTAACCAATGGTTATCTGCTGCTGTAGAATGCAACAGGTGCATCTGGGATTGGTCTCATGTGGTTGTTTCTAATTAATGGCCAATTACAGCCCAGCTGGCTCAGACTCTGTCCGAGACACAAACTTTGTTATCATTCTTTCTTTTTCTATTCTTAGCCAGCCTTCTGATGAAATCCTTTCTTCTATTCTTTTAGTATAGTTTTAGTATAATATATATAATAAAATAATAAATCAAGCCTTGTGAAAGATGGAGTCAGATCCTCATCTCTTCCCTCATCCTCCTCAGACCCCTGTGAACACGGTCACAATTGCTCATCTCCCCACTGCCCTGTGCTGCCCTTGCTCCCTGAACTTCCCTTTGAACTCACTGGTTCTTCCCCTTGGGGGTTTCCAGGATGTGGCCAGCTCAGTTCCAGTATTTTAAAGTATTTCCAGAGACAGGAATGGGGAAGGTTGCTGTGCAGGCTGTGGGACAGGGGATGGGGTTTGTGCACCATCGTGGGGGTGCAGTGATGGGAGCAGGTTCAGCATCCACCCCCTGCTCCCCCAGTGCTGGGCTGCTGCTCTCCCTGGAGAGAGGAATGGATGTGCTGAGCATGGCAGCAGCTCTGCACCCCAAACTGCTGCTGCAGCACAGCCTCCCTGAGACAGGACTGCAGGAATTGAGTAACTGCAGTCAGTGTTGCATTCAAGAGGAGGGAAAGGTGCTGGGGAGGAGCTGGGTGCTGCCCCAGGGCAGTGGGGGGAGGCTGGGGTGGTGATGGTGTGTCACAAACATATTTTATGAAAAATCCTTTTGCTAGAATTTTTCTCCTGAGAAGCTGAGAGGCCTCAGAAAAGAAATGTAAACAATGGTTATCTGCTGCTGTGGAATGCAACAGGTGGATCTGTGATTAGTCTCATGTGGTTGTTTCTAATTAATGGCCAATCACAGTCCAGCTGTCTTGGATTCTCTGGTCAGTCACATGATTTTTTTTAATCATTCCTTTTCATTCCTTTGCTAGCCTTCTGATGAAATAATTTCTTCTGTTTTTTTAGTATGGTTTTAATATATCATTTTCTTTGAATATAATATATATCATAAAATAATAAATCAAGCCTTCTGAAAACATGGAGCCAAGATTCTCATCTCTTCCCTCATCTGGGACCCCTGTGAACACCACCACATTGGTGGTGCTGCCTGTTTCATTTCCTCTTACTCTCTAAGATGTTTTCTATTATAGGTACTGTAAGAGATTTTAAATACCTAAATGAAATTACTGCAGCAAAACCAATTGCTGTAGTAATTGGTTCTGGTCCTGGAATTTTGCTGTGCAAGGGATGCAGAAATGTTCCTGGCACTTGCAGGCCAGAAGCAGTTGATTTGTTGATACACATTGTATCTGTGTGCGTTGTCAGGATGCTGTCAGCACTTCCTCACATTCTTTCCTAAGAGCCCTGAACACCCCAGAGCCCCCCAAGGCCAGGGGCTGCCCCTGGAAGCCAAAGCCCTGTCTGGGGCAGCAGCAGCCTGCTCAGCCTTCCTGCCAAAGCCACCGAGGGCCTTGCCAGGGCTGGGGAGCAGTGTTGCACAAGTGTTGGAGGAAATGCAGCCTCAGGTTAAGCAATAGGTCAGGACCTTTGGCTGGGGGAGGTTTCTGTGGCTCTTGCCTTGCTGCAGGTGCTCCATGGGGGTGCAGAGCTGGGGGCTGTAGCTAATCCTGCTTGGTGTCACCCTCCTCCTGCACCCTGCTCCCTGTGGGCTGGCTGGGCATTTCAGCCCCCAAGGATTGCTGTGGAAAGGTGAACGGAGGCTGCAGCAGGAGCAGGACCTGGTCACTGTCTGGTGGTCCCAGCATGGAGGTGCTGTGATTCCTGCAGGACTGGCTGTGACTGTGTTCACAGGGGTCCGAGGAGGATGAGGGAAGAGATGAGGATCTGACTCCATGATTCAGAAGGCTTGATTTATTATTTTATGATATGTATTATATTAAAGCTATACTAAAAGAATAGAAGAAAGGATTTCATCAGAAGGCTAGCTAAGAATAGAATAGCAAAGAATGATAACAAAGGCTTGTGGCTCGGACAGAGAGTCTGAGCCAGCTGGGCTGTGATTGGCCATTAATTAGAAACAACCACATGAGACCAATCCCAGATGCACCTGTTGCATTCCACAGCAGCAGATAATCAATGTTTACATTTTGTTCCTGAGGCCTCTCAGCTTCTCAGGAGGAAAAACCCTAAGGAAAATATTTTCCATAAAAGATGTCTGTGACAAGTGGGGTCCCGCTTGGGGCCCCCATGGCACCTGCCAGGACCTGCTTTTCTGTGGCATTTCTGAGCAGCACGGGGCAGTCCCTGGCTGCAGGGTGAGTCAGGCTGCTGCTCTTGGTGTTGCATCAGTTCCCTGCAAGTGGGAGCTGCACGGGCACGTTGGGAGCACAGATCCCTGCCAGCCCTGCTGCTGGAGCCCAGCCCCTGCTGTGGGTGGGTGCTGGTCCCTGCTCTGCTTCAGCCAGAGCTCATCCTGTCCCCCTCCCCAAAGAGCTGGGGGTCTGCAGGGCTCTGGTGGAGCTGTCCTGTAGGGGGATACAGTATGGGTAAATGAAGGTGGTATAGAATGTAATCTTATCCCCTAAAGAGTTGCAGCTGAACCAGTTACTAAAGATTAGGAGCAGGCCTGATGTTAACAGGCCACACCTGTAGCCAATAAGAGTGGTGTCATAAAGAGTGGATTGGTGGGATCTGGAGTCAGATGGCTGCTGCAAGGACCAGGAAGAATCAGTGTTCAAAGGAACTGCCTGAAAGAAACGTTGAGGAGGTGCAAAACTCTGGCAATATGGAATCCTTGCACTATAATGCTAATAAAACTCTTGATATGTAAGACAACACTGTCCCAGCCCTGCTGGGGAAAGACCAGGCACACACAAGCAATGGAGAGCAGCTGCCTGTATTGAGCAGGGGGAGCCTGGGGCAGGGTGCAGCCCCCTGTGCTGGGCCAGGCCCGGGCACTGAGCAGCCCCTCAGCCCTGCAGGCTCCTGGGCCAGGTGTTGTGGCCAGCACAGAGCCCTCAGCCATGCCTGGGGAGCCACCTGCCCTTGGCCACTGTCTCAAGGAGCCATCCCAGGGTTGTGACATGTGCAGGAGCAGCTGGAGAGGACGGATCTGCCCCATCAGGAAGTCAGTGGGTGAGTTTTGCAATCCCTCACCCCAGTGCAAGGTGACTGAAGCTGGTGCTGACCAGACTCTTGTTCCTGGAATTCCCAAAAGCAGCAGAGCAGGAGGATGCTCCTCGGTGGGCTTCACCAGGCACAGTCAGCCCTGGGCAGGGAGGGCTGTGCCGTGTCCTGGGGCAGACCCAGGGCCAGTGGCTTGTCCTGAGCTGCCCCCAGCTGGCTCCTGCTCCTGGGGAATGGCTGCAGCTCTGCTGGATGGGGCTGGGCCCAGCCAGCACCAAGGGATGGATGGAGGCACACACATGGGTGCAGCTGGGACTGCAGCACCTGGGCAGGGAGGGATGTGTGGATCCTGCCTGGTTTGCTGAGGCCCTGCTCACACCCTCACTTACATTTTCTGCCTGTCACGCTGGATGGAGCCACGTGCTTGCTGAGGTGCCTCCATCCACGGGCGTTCTGGAAAAGAGCAAAGGAGAGAGGGGACAGCAATGGGAGCGCCCAGCCAGGATGGGAACAGAACTGGGAGCCTTTCCCAGCACCTCCCTCCACAGGCTGCCCAGTGCCACCCAGTGCCCAGGTGTGTCACAGACAACTTTTATGAAAAATCCTTTCCTTAGGATTTTTTCTCCTGAGAAGCTGAGAGGCCTCAGGAACAAAATGTAAACAATGGTTATCTGCTGCTGTGGAATGCAACAGGTGGATCTGGGATTGGTCTCATGGTTGTTTCTAATTAATGGCCAATCACAGTGAGCTGGCTCAGACAGAGAGTCTGAGCCAAAAGCCTTTATCATTCTTTCTTTTTTTCTAAGCTAGCCTTCTGATGAAATCCTTTCTTCTATTCTTTTATTATAGTTTTAATATAACATATATCATAAAATAATAAATCAGCCTTCTGAAACATGGAGTCAGATCCTCATCTCTTCCCTCATCCTCAGACCCCTGTGAACACGGTCACACAGGTGGGAGCTGGGGATTGCCCCCACTGCCCATAGCAGAGCTCAGCACATTGTCCCCTCCCAGCCCCTGCCTCCCTGTACCCCTCAGTCATTCCCATTCCCTCAATCATTCCCAGCCCCTCCACCATTCCCATTCCCTACCTTCTGGGCTCTCTCCCTCACTCCCACTGGCACTTTGGTCCTCTGCTTCCCCCAGCAGCTCGGGGCTGTCCCCGCTGTTCCAGGGCAGCTCCTGCAGCTGGAGCAGGGTGTGAGGGTCTGGGGGGTCACAGGGGCTGTGGGGGCGGGCACCCCCCGGGACCCCCCAGCACTCACCCGCTGGCGCAGGCTCTGCTGTTCCCGCAGCAGCTCCAGGAACCGGCTGCTCCACAGCAGCTTCTCAGCCCCCAGCTCGGTGCACAGGAATCGGACATCGGCCTCCAGAGCCTCCAGCCTCCCCAGCACGGCCTCGCTGCCCCGGCCACGCCACTGCCCTGGCAGCACAGCTCAGCTCCTGCCACCCCCCGGGGCACTGCCAGCCCCGGGGCCACCCCCGGGCCAGCGACCCACCTGTCTGAGCAGGCTCCCATGCAGAATCTGAGTCCGCATCCTCCTCCTCCTCCTCGCTCCCCTCCAGTCTAAGCTGCAGGGCTGTGCTGAGCTGGAAGCCAACACGGGCAGTGGGGGCTCGCAGGTCCAGCTGCCCCCTGGCACCAGAGCCCCCCCGGTGCCGCCCAGCAGGCGCTGTCACCGGGCCCGGCTGTCCCGGGGCTCGCCCGGCGGGGCGTTACCTCCTCGGTCACCTGGAAGGCGCCATCCCAGCAGCTCTTGTAGCACATCAGCAGCACCTGGGCGACAGGAGGGCTCACCCCCGCCCTGAGCGGCGTCCCCGCGTCCCCAGGGCTCTCGCTGGGCACAGCCGCACCCGCCCAGCGCCTTGAGCCCAGCAGCCCCCAAGGGACGAGGGTGCCGCTCCCGCACCGTGTGTTGCGGTGAGGCAGCTGCAACACCCCGCAGCAGCAGCGGGGCAGGTATTGCATCCCGCCTCCAGCAGCGCAGGGATTGCAGCCCAGCACGCCCCGTTTTGAGCCGGCCGAGGTTTGGGGAGCTCCCCGGGGAAGGGGCCGTGCGGTACCGACCCAGGCCAGGCTCCAGAGCCGCCGCAGCCCCCGCAGCGCCGTCCCGCAGAGCTCCAGCAGCCGGCGGGTCCCGGAGCGCAGCAGCCGCGTCCAGCAGGGCCCGGCCGGGGCTCGGTGCCGGCCCATGATGGCACCTGAGGGCCGGACACAGGGCTCAGCCTCAGCCGGGGCTCGGTGCCGGCCCGTGATGGCACCTGAGGGCCGGACACAGCGCTCAGCCTCAGCCGGGGCTCGGGATGGCGCCTGAGGGCCGGACACGGGGCTCAGCCTCAGCCGGGGCTCGGTGCCGGCCCATGATGGCGCCTGAGGGCCGGACACGGGGCTCAGCCGGGGCTGCCCAGCAGCAATGCCGAGGGTGGTCAGGCTCGGTCCCGGCTCGCCGTGAGCAGCACAGCGAGAGGGGAGCGGATACAGGGGACCCCCGTTGCCCTCTTACCCACCCGCTGCCCCCTTACCCACCCGCTCCCTCCCCCTGCCCCCTTACCCAGCCGTGCACCGCGCCCCTCCTGCCCCTCGGCCCCCAGATGAACTCCTGCCTAATCCTCTCGGTGACGAGGCCGGGCAGGGATTAGCGGTTCCCTAACGCTCCACCTTCGCGGTCCATGAGGACAGGGGCTGCTCTTCTACGCTTTCCTTTGCTCAGGATTCACCTCTCACAAGCAAAGGACTCGGGGAATATTTCTCACCACTACTTTGAGCTTTAATTAGCTTTCAGGTAAAGCCTGTGCAGCTCCCTCCGACTCCCGTGCCCATCCCGGGCGTCTTTAGTCACTCAGGCTCTTTAGGAAGTAAAACAGAAGTGTTCAGAAGTCGAATGGAAGTTTTAGGCACAACTGCTGGAGTCAGGACCCAGCGGGGAGCAGCTGATCCTTTGACTGAATCAGGTGTGTGCCATTTCGCTTTCTGCCCCATCAATGTGCCCCCCTCAGGCTGCAGAAAAGGCTGTCCCCTCCTTCAGTGACAAACACAGCCAGAGGCAGGAATGGCTGCACTTCACATTGTCCCTGCAGCGCCCCGATGTGTCACAGGGAATGCAGAGCTGACCCTGCCTGCACACAGGCTCCAAGCTACACCAGCTCTTTGCTGCTTCTCCAAAATGTTCCACCCAAAATAATCTGGCAGCTTTCCTCGAGGGCAGAGATGCAGCAGAGACTTCAGCCTCTGCAATCCAGGTGCTCCAGCCATCCCTGCTTGGAGCAGCAGCAGCAGAACTGTTTTCATACAGAGGCCAGGGAACCAAAACCATCAGCTGAGAATTCTTTTTTCCAGCTATGGAGGCGCAAAACTTTGTAGTTTATGCTGTTTCCTAGATCTTCCACCCCCCTGTACTTAAACTGTAGCTTAAAACAGAGAAGTAGGCCGGCTTTGCAGCTTGGCCTTTAAGCTGCTCTATCCCGACCCCCCCGTGGAGGAGCAGCCACCAGTCCCTGAGCAGACCCAGCTCCCTCCAGGAACAAACACAGAGCTGCCTTGATCCCAAGATCGCATACAGCCCAAAGCAGAATTCTGTTCCCTCACAGTCCCAGTGCCTGGAGAGAGCTGAGGAAGACCCCAAACCCAGGGGAGCAGAGGTGCAGCAGCGCAAACCCATGGCTGCTGCAGAGGCCGTGCACACTTTGGGGACTCAGTGACAGCCCTGTGCCATGGCCCCTGTCCCACAGCAGCAGGGGTTACACAAACACATCCCAGCACTGATAAAGCAATTCCCCACAGCTCAGTTCAACAGCAACAAGATTCTGACGTGGCTGCTGTGAGAAGCACCCAGCTGTGATTCCTGTCCCTCTCCAGGGACAATCCGGCTGCCTCATCCCTGATCTGCCAGCAACATTCCCTCACCAGCACAACCATGGACATTCCAGTCATGTCTTGCAGCAGGATCAGCCAAACACAGCTGGAGATCAAAGCCTGGCACACCCTGCAGAACTTAGAACAGCTGCCCCAGGAGAGAAAGCACCAAGAGAACCTCCCATGGGACACAGGACAAGGAACAGCTCCAGTGCCAAAGGGGAAGAATCCCAGCAAGGCCCTATAAAGCAGGTGGACACTAAAAAGCAGCAGGAGTCAAAGTTTGGACTGAATAAACCATGAGAAGAGACAAACACGGAACTTTTATTGTTTATGTACAAATGACAGAGGTTTGTATTAAAAAGAGAACCCACCCAAAGTCAGCGACAGTGAAGAGTTGGCTCTGAGCTCTGGCCCTTCCTGCACCTAATGCACTGAGGAATATTGGGAGATGGTGTTTAAAATGAAAGACAAAAGGGTTAAACTGCCTTCTTCTCTGCTTGAGTAAGAATCAAAAGCTGCTCCACAAAATGAAGAACCTTCCACTACACGGACTAAACAAAGAAACCCAAAGTCAACTTGTAACTATACACTTCAGCTTTAAAAAAGGCACAACAAAACCAACAAAATAAAACCAAAAAAAACCAAACCTGCAAAGCTAAATATCAGCAACAAAAGTAATTTAAGTCTCACAACATGGATGGGACACACTGAATCCTAGCCCAGTTCCAGTGGAAAAGGAAATGCCTCTGTGTGGGTCTGCAGGTGACAGGGGAGCAGCAGTGTCAGCCTTTTCAGCAAGTTCCCGACCAAGGTGGAAGCACAGAACAGTCAGGAATTCAGAACTACTACAACTACTACACCACCTTTGTCCTCCTGCAACTCAGGTGATTTAAAAATGATGCAAAGTACATGGTCCAGGATTTCCTCCCCCCATCCAAGTCCCTTAGAGTGAGTCACTCCTGCTGCAGCTGCCATCCTGCTTCAGGGCTTCTCAGTGGGGAGTCACAGACCTAAATCCCAGGAGCATCAGCACTGATGGCTCTAGTAGTCCTGCAGAGAAAGGACAGCACATGCACATTAACACCTCCCCACCTCCGAGTCTGCTCTTGGAGCTGGGGGGGTCTCAGTCCTCTCTCATCTCACACACCACTAGCTGCAGGCAGAACAGATCTTTCTCTTGTAGCTAAACATTGAAAAGCAGGACCCTTCCAACCTTGAGTATCAACTCAAACCAGATGCTTTTTGATGCTCCAGATCATGACAAGGTAACAGGATGCAAAGCAGCTTTTTCCATGAGAAGCACACAGGAGTTATCTGTGACCTGGGCTCAGCTGCTGCCACAGCCAGGGGACAATGCTGACCTCACACTGCGACTCCTCAACCATGACAATAAGAACTCAAATGACAGCAGCAGCAGCAGGAGGGTTTTTAAAGCTTGTGAGTCAGCCAGCCCTTCCAGTGAGCAATGAAAACACAGACAGAGCACGGATACTTACGGCTCTTGGCTTTTTGTTTAACTTGAGATCAATCCTGTGGTTGGAAAGACAAGAGAAACGTCCATGTCAATACCTGACCCAACACCAGAGTTACTGCACAGGGCACAGCTAGACAGAGACTATGGTTAATCCATCCATTCCCAGCTGGCTGAGCCAGGGGCTGTCCCCAGGGTTACTGGGCATGAGAGCAGCAGAGGAGAGCCGAGTTATTATTTGCCAAAAAAGTAGATTCCATCCACTCCCAGACAGAGTTAATCAAGGGGCACAATCAATGGCACTTAGGCAGTGAACAAGGGGAACTAGGCATGCTTTATGTTAATTTAATCTGCCAGAGGTGTAACTATGCCACAGGTAATAAGCCAGACATAGCGTGAGAGTTATTTACTTGGATAGAGAGAGGAGTTAGGATGACAGGGATTATATGAGCCAAAATTACTGAGTTAAGTACATTTTTCCAAAAGGAAATATCCAAGTCTATACTTATCTCCTTAAGCAGCAAAGCCAAAAGAATCAGTTTTTATACTAAGTTTTAAAGTTAAAAAGTTTTATCTATTCAAATATGAAACAGAAAGGTAAAGAAGAGTGAAGTTAATTTATAATTTGCTGAAGTTATTAAATAAAATGTTACCTCCATCACGCTTTTCTGTTTTTAAAAAATACTTCCCAGCCTAACCTAATATACATACCTACAATTAAACAGATAAACTAGGGGTTAGCGAGGTCTCAAAAGGCACATCGTGTCTACACACTAACAACACAGCACAAGTACTAATTCAAGTCAAACTTACTCAAAGTCATAATCAAACATGCCAGACGGGCTGAGGGGCAGCATTTGAAAGGAAGAAAGCAATAGAAATTAATATACTAATGAATTAAATCAATTAATTGATTAGCCACCCTAGCGAGACTGCTAAAAAAATAAAATGAAATCAATAATAAAGCCAGTGTTCAAACACCATCAAGTTCTTCAGATATCTTAACCAGGACTGGACACAAAAAGCACTCTGGCTTGGCAATGCAGAGTCCCCCTCCCCTCTGGGTTTCTGGGAACAAGAGGTGTTAGCAGAGAGGTGGGGTTGGGTCACACAGGGGATTTTAGGAGCTGAAGGAGGGGCAGCTGCCAGACCCAGGGGCAGGACAGGAACCTGAGGGCTTGGAAAACCAAAGTGAGGGGTCAGGAAGCTGGGGAGGGAGCTGGGATTCCAGGGCAAGGCAAAGCTGCTTCAGGCAGAGGTGACACAGAACTCGCTGCCCAACCTGCACTGGGCTGCTCCCCCCACACCCCAACGCTGCTGTCCCCAGCTGTGGTGGCCCAAGGACCTTGGGCCAGAGCTGAGCAGTTTGGGGACTGTCCCACCCCCCAGACAAGTGGCCTCCAGACACAATTGTGCCCACAGCTGGCAGGACTGATCACTGAATCCCGTTCCAGGGATGGAATGAGCAAACAGCACTGGGCTCCCTCAAACCCAGCCAAGCACACAGAAAATCTCCAGGCTGGCCTTGCTGTGGTGTGGCAGGGAGCAGAGGGACAGCACAGCCTCTGCAGCCACACCTGGGGCCCTGTGTGCACCTGGAGCCAAAGGTCCCACAGGGGAAGGCAGCGAGGCTCCTGCAGGGCCCTTCCCCAGCACCTCCCAGAACGGGGCAGCGAAACCCAGAGTCGTGCTGGCAAGAGGAAGAACTTCTGAATAAAGAGAAAAGCCAACGTTTCTTTTTATTTTTCTCTTTTGTCATGCCAGACCCCTCAGGGGACAGACCCACAGGTCTGGCTGGAGCACCTGTGGGCTTGTAGGGCCTGGAATGCCCTCGCTGCACGCTGTTGCTGGGGTGTTTTTAACTTAAACATATTCGAGAATTGTTTGGTCTTCTCTGCCAAAATTTAGGGGATACTCAGTAACAGCAATCACAATTTTAACAGAGTTTTTATTGCAGACAAACTTAATGATCTTTTTATGGTTTTTAATTCTCTATCTGGCCCTGCTAAGCATTACAAACAGTCAGTTCCTGCCTCACTGAGCCCCTCGGAGTGTCTGAAGGGGCCTGGGAACACAGAAGCTGCCACAGGTGAGCAGGGCAGGGCTCCTCTGTCCAGCCAAAGCTGCACAGGGGGGATGTGAAGGAACCCAGAGCCACACAACCTGTTGGGGGGCAGCTTCCCCCCAGCTCCTGTCCCTAAAGTCCAGGTCATGGACCAGAGCAAAGAGATTTGTGTCAGTTCCAGCACCTGCCCTGCACCCCACCTATGTCGTTGGCCATGGTTTGTCCAGGGAGAATATTTTATAATTTGTTTGAAATGGCAGTTTCCTTAAGCTGTACTTCAGTTTTACAGGTTGTTTCTCTGGACTTGTTCACGGATGTAGTTTCTTGTGTTATTCCTGAACTTCTTCCAAATATCTACAGGCAAAAAAAGAGATTTGAACTTCTTTGGATTCCCAGCTCATGGGGAACCAAAGGGACCTCCAGTCCTTTTGGATATTTGCCCAATTCAGGCTGCTGTAGGAAGGAAATTCTGACCTAAGAATTAAAGACATGCTAATGACTCAACACTTAATGAAGGCAAAAAAGGAATTAAGCATTTTTCAAGCATTGTACCTACCTCATGTCCCCACCCCCAACTGTCCCCAGCCCCCCTTGTAAAGTTTTAACCACTTTAAATCCTTTCTCTAATTGCATGGCAGGTCCCTTAAAGAGGAGAGCCTGGCCCTAGGCAGAGCCAACAGCTCAGAGCCAGCACAGACTGGCTCTGAGAGAGCTTTTAAAACTCTGTAGTTTCAAAAGCTCCATTACTTCTAAGAGATCTTTAAGCCCCAGCTTCAGCAATCCTTCCAGACAGCTCTGCAGTGTCTCCTCTCCAGGATTTTCCTCCCTCAGGACCTGACTCACAGGCACAGTCACTGCCAGAGCCTGGCAGAGGGCACAGGGACCCAGCTCACTGCCCTCATTACACCTTAGGGGCAGAGCTGGACAGGTAAATCCAACCAGAAAAGAGTTCAAGGAATCTGTTCCACGTGAATTTCAGGTCAGTTTAATAACAAACACTCTGAGGTGAAGGTGACACAGCAACTCCTCTATGCCAGCACTGAGACTTGGCTGGGATGTGAGAGCTGGAAGGGGCTGGACTTGGAAATCCAGACACAGGGAGTGTCCAAAACCCCAAAAACATTCCCACTGGCTTCCCACCCTCCCTCAAAGCAAGTACTAACATTCCTGGGCTCTGCAGAAACCAAGCAGCAAGCTCAGGAGGTCAGGACCTGCTGGAAGGAATAAGCTTTATCCTGGAGAGATGGGAGAGCTGGAGAAGCTGCCCAGCTGTGCCACAGCTGGAGCGAGCACCCTGTGCTGCTTGTTTAACTTCCTCAGCACTTCCCTCTCCTCTTCCAAAAGCAGGAAAAACCCCAAAGAACTGACCCCCAGCTGCCAGTTGTTATTCCAACATGTTACTGGTTCTCCTCAGGCAATAAATTCAATCCAGCCCCAGCCAAGTGTCCAGGTGTGGTGAGCAGGCTGCTGGTCCCACTGACCTGTGTCTGTTTTTGTTCTTTCTCTTTTTGTGGCTGCTGTGGTGGCTCCCAGAGGAAGTGGAGGAAGCAGCTTCTGGGGCTTCACACCCTGCACGGAGCCATCCAGCTCTTCAGCATCCTCCTGGTTGGGCTCATTCTCCTGGTTGTGGAAGTCTGGAGAAGTGTCACTCTCTGTGCCACTGCCTGGCTCCCCTAGAGCAGGACAAAGCCAGGTGAGCACCAGGGTGAGCTCCTGGCACAGCCCTGAGTGGGACAAAAACCCCAGAACAGCAGCAGAGGCACCTGAGCCCTGCAGCAGCAGGTCAATCACAGAAACAGCTCTGCAGGATGGACAGGAAGCTGCTCCCCAGCTCTGAGGAACCACATCCTATTTGGTGCTGGTCACAAAAAGGTTTCTCAGTATCCTGGAGGTGAGTGGTCCCTGTGACTGATACATCTACAGTGATGCAGGGCTTCAGCTCCTCCAGCCTCTTCCTCCACAGAGCACCAAAGCAATTTCAATCCCTTTCACACACAACAAAGCCCTCTGAGTTCTGGAAGGAATTTGGGAAGCCAGGAGCAGCCTGAGGGCAGCAGACACAGGGGCTGGGAAGGGGAGCCAGACCCCAGCCTAAGACAGGGCTGAACAGTGGGGAGAGTGTAACTCTCCCAAATTCAGACAAAAATGGCAAAGGGACTTACGCTTCTCAATGAGCTGGTCCTGCACTCCAGCTAACGCACTGACAGCCTGCAAAAGCAAACAGGACGTCAAGGCAAGCAGGGATTCACTTCCCAGGGCTCAAAGCACAGAGCCAGGTCACACAGACAGGTCCCTCTGAAGTGCCCCGTGTGGCACCGGGGGCCTGGGGCAGAGACAAAGCCAGGGGACAGCAGTGACACCAGGGACAGGCACCCTCCCACTCCCAGACACTTGGAAAAGGGGCTCTGGAAGAGGCTGCAGGGTGGGATGGGGATGCTTAGGGCAGGTATGGGATTTCAAATGGGGAAGTCATTCTGCAGGTGATCACAGCAGGACTGAAGCACCAAGGGACAGGGATGGGGATTAAACAGGAACAGGAATGGGAACAAGGAAAGGGATGGGATGGGATGGGATGGGATGGGATGGGATGGGATGGGGATAAAACAGGAACAGGAATGGGAACAAGGAAAGGGGATGGGATGGGGATAAAACAGGAACAGAAATGGGAACAAGGAAAGGGATAGGATGGGGATAAAACAGGAATGGGAACAAGGAAAGGGGATGGGATGGGATGGGGATAAAACAGGAATAGAAATGGGAACAAGGAAAGGGATAGGATGGGGATAAAACAGGAACAGGAATGGGGACAAGGAAAGGGCTGGGAATGGAGACAGGGATGAGGAGAGGGGTGGGCACAGGGACGGCTATGGGGTCAGGGCTCATCCCAGCACTCACCGCTGCTGAGGTGACCGAGGACTTGCTGAAGAGCCTCTCGGCCTCCTTGAACTTGCGGTTCCTGCGGTCGTTTTTGCTGTTGGAGTTCCTGAAACAGAGACAGGGGCGATGGCGGGGCCGGGCGGGCGGGGGGGCCCGGGCGGGCGGGCAGCGCCTCCTCCGCCCTCACTCACTTCTGGTTGGTGAGATAGCGATCCCAGCCGCGGATGATGTTGCCGTACATCTGCGTGTCCTCCAGGTAGCTGCCCTCGAAGGCGTAGATCTGCCTCTCCAGGTTTGCCAGCGTCTCCTGCCGGGAACACCGCCGCGCATGGAGCAGGCCGGGCCGCGCCGCTCCGGCCCCGCCGCTCCCCCCAGCCGCTCCGCCGCCACCCGCACCGCACCGAGCCCTTCCCCGGTGCTCACCGCCAGCTCCTGCTTGCGTTTTCACCAGCTCGGCGAGCTCCCGGCGGGTGTCCGGGATCTGAGGGGGCCCCCCGGCCTTGGCGTGCAGCGCGGCCATGGCGGCGCGGCCTGGCGGGCGGGGCGGGGCGGGCGGTGCCGGCGGCGGCCGCCAGGGGCGCTGCTGAGGCGGGAGGGGCGGGGCCATAACCTCCCCCCTCGTTAAACCCTGCCCTCCTAATTATCCTCATTATCCTCTCATTAGCCCTGCGAGGATGAATGGGGCTCAAGCAAACACAAATCCGAAAAATCCCAGCTTTTTTCTTTCATCTCCCACCTAGGCTGAATAGCAATCATCATCATCTACAATCCTCAGCTTACTCTCCTCAACTTCTACCTGGTTATCCCCTCAGCAGCCCTGGGAGGACGAATGGGGCTCAAGCAAACATAAATCTGAAAAATCCCAGCTTTTTCTTCCATCTCCCACCTCATTATCATCTACAACCCCTAAATTTACCCTCCTCAGCTTCTACCTATCTGCCCTAATAACTGCGTGGACCAAAATTCCGTCACTAAATGCAACACCCTGGGGTAGCTCGGTCGGCGGGACCCAGGCTCGGTGACAGAGACACCGGGGCAGCCCCAAGGGTTGGAGCGTTCTGTGGCTCTGCCGCTAAAAAATTCTGCTAAAAATTCAGATAATCCCCCCGATTCTGTGGTCTTTAGGGTTACTCTGAAAGGAATGAGGGGTTTGTTTTTACGAACAACCTATGGGGAGACAAAAACCAGCGCTGAGAGATAATAGAAGCAATGGGAAGGATTCCGCTAATTGATAAATGATTCTATTTTAAGAGGGATTTGTCTTTACAAACAAACTGTAGGTCTGCTGATAAATAAAACTGGATACTGAGAGATGAAGGAAACAATGGGAAGGATTCTACTGATTGATAAATGGAATGAGAGGGATTTGTCCTTACAAACAACCTGTGGGTCTGCCAGTAGATAAAACTAGCGCTGAGAGATAAAAGAAATAATGGGAAGGATTGCACTGACAAGGAAAAGGGGGAGGTGTACATTAAGAGGGGGTCTGTAATAGGTGTTCTGGGAAGTCTGAACCTCTCAAGTACCTTAATCAGTGGGGAAAGAGAGAGGGAAATGCAGCTGGGAAATTGGGATCAAAAAGGAGGCTGCATCCTCTAACAGTCTGAGACCCCATGGGAAATGTCCCGTGGCCTCTCCCTTTATTGGAATAAAGTTCCAGGACTCCTCTGTCTCCTTTTTGGACACAAACATCAGGTGTTTGTGGATTAATTTTCCTGACACCTCCAACCCAAATAAACTGTGTCACTCTGATCCTCTGCAGTGACACTGGGGGCCAGTTTGCCCTTTTGCAGTACAGCAATTCTGTCACTTCCCATTCCTGTGAGAACCCTGTCAGGGCACACAGAATGAGCCACCCTGAGGTGAGAAAGGGGAGTGATACAAACCTCCTGTGCTCACAGCTTCTCCAGGATACAAATTGTGCAGTTTTGAACTTATTTGGTTTCTCTACTACAGAAACAAGTACTGAAACTTCAAGTCTTCTGAGCAAAAAAGAAAAGAGAGTGCTAGAAAAATATTACAATTGAAAGCAATCAAGGCTAAATTTACAAATTGTTTATTTAAAAAACCCTTGGAGTAGATATAAAGGAGCTCCTCCTGCTCAAACCCCATCCTACCCATCTGAAACCCCACAGCAATGCCCCATATTTACACTATCCATGTGTACAACAAGCACCTTTGTGTACAGTCTGTACACAGCAGGGACGAACAGGTGAGACCACAAAACACCCAGGTGAGTCAGTGAAGTGTGGGACACACACATTGAACACAAAGCAACATTGGAGAGGCACCAAAAATGCTGCAACTCCCAGTGAGTGGGACTGGTGCTTCTCTCCCTAAACACTGACTTCTTCACTGTTAAACAAAGGACTCGGGTAAGTTTTTATAAAAAGAGAACTTAAATAGTGCAAACTGGTTAAAACATGTCACCCTATCAAAGGTGTTTCTGTCTGACACAAACAAACCCTGGGGTGGGGTCAGAAATAAGGGCTCTAGTTTACAACCCAGACACTCCACATCCAGGACAGTTTCAGCATCATGTGTGGGAACAGGGAACTTGGGTCACAGTCTCATCACCTGAAATTCCAGGAACTGTTTAACTTCTGTTTCACATTTCCTTGTGATTTCCAGGCGGAATTCCAGTGAAATGCCCATCCCTCAGTCACCATGAGACAAATTAAATACCAAAAACATACAAATACATGAGGATCTTTGCCACATTTCTGCCATTTTAGCAGTGATCCAGGTAAATTCTCCCGTCAGAACTCCCAACAGGCAGAGGAATTTGGCAAACTACGGAACAGGACGTGCATCAGGTACTCTCTAACTAACCTTTCAGTCTGTAGCATTTTCAAAGGGCTATAACAAAACAAGTCATAAAAATAATTTTCCAGATGCTGTCTGTGTTTGACATGGTTTGCTGGAAGAGTCTGGCAACATCTGTGGAGGGTTTCCAGCACCAAGAGTTTTCACATCCAGGTGCTCTTTGGCTTCTTGGGAGAAAAACAAAATAAAAAATAAAGCTGTATTTCCTGATATGCAAAACTATCAAACACGAATAACGAGCAAAGCCCCCCAAAACAAACTATGGGAACAGACCAGCAACACAGAAAGGACTTTAAGGCAACAAGAGGCATCAGTGCTGCACTGCTCCATGTTCACATCCCAGTCCCGTTCAACCGCAAGGAGTTTCCCTCCTCTGCCTCTCCCCAGCTTCTCCCTCATCCGTTAACTGTCAGACTCCTCCTCCTTCTCCTCATCCTCATCATCATCCTTGGTGTTGGCCTCAGATTTGTCAGAGGACTCGTGGAGCAGCACGTACTCCCTGCTGCTGAAGCCAAACTTGAGCACGTCCTTCTCCTTCAGTTCGTAGTAGCGCTGGGGCTCGATGCGCTGGTTGTTGAGGAAGGTGCCGTTCCCCGAGCCCAGGTCGATGATGTAGGGCCTCACCCTGCGGCCCACGGTGCCGTCTGCTCGGGTGTACTCCACCAGCCTGCAACAAAGAACGCTGCTGAGCCACCTGAGACACTGCAAACGTGCTCCTGAAGCAGCAGAGGCAGAAACTGTGCTCTGCGGGGAGGTGGGGTTCCACCGGTACTGGGAGACGGCTTATAGCTAAGAATAATTTCTTAACTTATACTGTAAAAACATGAACTAAACTCACTTTTCTTACTTATGTAGGAAAAAAAACCCACTGAATTATCAAAACCAATTCAAAAATCATCTTACATTGCTTCAAAACTCCTCCTACTCCCCAAGCTCTCACCGTACTGGAAGACGGCTTATAACTAAGAGTCTTGTAACTTTTTAACCTAAACTGTAAAAACATGAACTAAACTCACCTAGGTAAGAAAACAAAAAAAAACCCTGCATTATCAAAAACAATTTAGAAATCATCTTCAATTCCTACAAAACTCCTCCCACTCCTGAGCTCTCACCAGTACTGGAAGATAACTTATAACTAAAAGCCTTGTAACTTTTTAACCTGTACTGTAAAAACATAAACTAAACTCAATTATCTTACTTACGTAGGAAAATAAAACCTCCTACATTATCCAAACCAATTCAAAAATCATCTTAAATTCCTTCCAAAATCCTCCCAGTCCCAAACACTCACTGGTACTGGAAGACAGCTTATAACTAAGAGCCTTGTAACTTTTGATACTGACAAACACGAACTAAACTCCCTTTTCTTACTTATGTAAAAAAACCAATTCAAAAATCATTGTAAAATTTCATCCAAACCCCTCCCACTCCCAGTACTTGAGGATAGCTTATAACTAAGAGCCTTGTAACTTTTTATACTTACAAACACAAACTAAACACACTTTTCTTACTTATGTAAAAAAACCAATTCAAAAATCATTGTAAAATTTCTTCCAAACCCCTCCTACTCCCCAGTGGGTCACAGTCTCAGTGATAGCTTATACAATCTCTTGAGGATAGCTTACAACTAAGAGCCTTGTAACTTTTTATACTTACAAACACGAACTAAACTCACTTTTCTTACTTACCTAAAAAAAAAACCCCAAAGAACAAAAAAACCAACCGCGCTATCGAAGCCAATTCAAAAATCTCATCTTCAATTCCTTCCAAGCTCATCCCACTCCCAAGTCTCACTGATACTGGAAGACAGCTTATAACTAAGAGCCTTGTAACTTTTTAACCTATACTTACAAACATGAACTAAACTCACTTTTCTTACTTAAGCAAAAAACCATCTGCATAATCAAAACCAATCCAAAAATCATTGTAAAATTTCTTCCAAACCCCTCCTACTCCCCAGTGGGTCACAGTCTCAGTGATAGCTTATACAATGTCTTGAAGATAGCTTATAACTAAGAGCCTTGTAACTTTTTATACTTACAAACACGAACTAAACTCACTTTTCTTACTTACGTAAAAAAAACCCCCAAAGAACACAAAAACCAACCGCGCTATCGAAACCAATTCAAAAATCTCAAATTCCTTCCAAGCTCCTCGCAGGGCTGAGCTCTCACCGGTACTGGAAGACGGCGTGCTGCTTGGAGCAGGAGGGGTGGTCGATGGGGATGTCGGCGATGCGGCGGTGCCGGCCCAGCAGGTAAGCGCTCTGCCTGTGGATGTACATCACGGGCAGGAACTCGTCGTTCTTGAAGGGATACAGGCGCCAGCGCGTCTTGGGGATGCGCGCCTCGGGCGGCTCGCTGTATTTGATCACCACGCCCCGGAAGGTGTTGCTGTCCTCCAGCAGCGCCCCCGACAGCTCGAAGCTCGGTTTCTCTTTGTTGGCGGCGGGTTTTTCTTTCTGTTTGCTCTCCGCCTGCCAGGGCTCGGCGTTGGGCTCGCCCTGCCGGTGCTCTCGCCTCCTCTCGTTGTGCAGCTCCCTCTCCGCCTGCTGCTCCCGCAGGTTCTGCGCGTCCCGCTCGTGGCTGCGAGCTCCCGGCCGGTCAGTGGGGTTCTTCTTCCTGTCCGTGTGCTCCTTGTGCCTGTCCCTGTCGCCGCTCCTGTCCCGCTCCCGCCGCTGCTCCTGCTCTGCTGGGTGCCGCTGCTTCCTCTCGTCCTTCCCCCGGCCACAGTGATCCTCCCGCTCCTGGAAGGGACAGCCAGAGTCAAACGGCAGCACATCTACCTCGGCCTTTTAGAAAATCAGCAGCTTGTAGCTAAGTAGAACTTGTAACTTTTTAACCTATAACGTGAACTAAACTCACTTTTGTCACTTATGTAAAAAAACCAACTGCATGATCAAAACCCATTCAAAAATCATCTTAAATTCCTTCCAAACTCCTGCCAGTCCCAAACACTCACTGGTACTGGAAGACAGCTTATAACCAAGAGTCTTGTAACTTTTTAACCTATACTTCCAAACACAAACTAAACTCACTTTTCTTACTTATGTAAAAAAACCAACTGCATTATCAAAACCCATTCAAAAATAATTTTAAATTCCTTCCAAACTCCTGCCAGTCCCAAACTCTCACTGGTACTGGAAGACAGCTTATAACTAAGCATAACTTGTAACCTTTTAACCTAAACTGTAAAAACATGAACTAAACTCACTTTTCTTACTTCTGTAAAAAAACCAACTGCATTATCAAAACCAATTCAAAAATTAAAATTTCTTTTGAATTGGTTTTGATAATGCAGTTTGAGACTGGGAGGAGTTTGGAAGGAATTTAAAATTAATTCCTTCCAAACTCCTCCCAGTCTCAAACTCTGACCAGTACTGAGACAGCTTATAACCAAGAGTCTTGTAACTTTTTAACCTAAACTGTAAAAACATGAACTAAACTCACTTTTCTTACTTATGTAAAAAAACCAACTGCATTATCAAAACCAATTCAAAAATCATCTTAAATTCCTTCCAAACCCCTCCCACTCCCGAGTCTCACGGGTACTGGAAGAGAGCTTACAACTAAGTATAACTTGTAACTTTTTAACCTAAACTGTAAAAATATGAACTAAACTCACTTTTCTTACTTATGTAAAAAAAAAGAAAAACAACTGTATTATCAAAACCAATTCAAAAATCATCTTAAATTCCTTCCAAACTCCTGCCAGTCCCTGAGCTCTCACTGATACTGGAAGATGGCTTGTTAACTAAGAGTCTTGTAACTCTTTAACCTGTAAAAACATGAACTAAACAGCAGCTCATCTACCTCAGCCTTTTAGAAAATCCCAACCCCACACACCAGGAAAACGCTTACTGGGATGTCCCCCCTCTGATTTGAGGCATGGGGAGGGACACCCGTGTTGTTCACACAGGGGAAACAAGGGTGCAAGGGCTGAAGCCACCATTGGTGACACTGCAAATGGCATCGATGCAGACACACAGGGAGTATTTACAGAGGATGCACAAAGGCTGTTGCCATCTTGCTGGAGCGCAGCTCTGACACCACGTGGAACAGATTTCCCTGCCAAACGACTTGGGTTCCAGCAATCTGCATGGAATAAAGCACCAGAAAGAGGCAGCGCAGCCCGCTCTGGGGAAAGGACGCAGCTCGCAGGGACATCTGTGCTGCGGCACCGGCAGGGCTCCCACAGGAGCTCCAGGCACGGCTGGCACAGCCCGAGCTGGGCAGCGGGAGCTCCTGACTCGCCCAGATCCCTGCTGTGCTCACGGGCAGGATGCAGAGCCCAGTCTGAGCTGACTTTCTGTGCCCGCCAGGGCCGAGCCCCCGCGCCCCGCTGTACCGACAGCCCCGCTCACCTGCTTCACCCTCACGGCGCCGTGGTGCGGGCTGTGGCTGCGGCTCCTCCTGCCTCGCGGGGAGCGGCTCCTCCGCCCGGACCTGCTCCTCCGCCGGGGCGACCTGCGGAACAACGGGAGGGGTTGAGCGGCGGGGCCGGGCCGAGCGTGGCGGGGCCGAGCGGCTGGGCCTCCTCACCTGCTGCCCGCCCGCGGCCCCGCCGGGCCCCGCCGCTCCTCGCTCGGACTGCGCCGGGGGCTGCGCCGCTCGGCCTTCACCGCCACCTCCCGCCGCCGCCGCCGCTCTCTCCGCCGCTCCTCGGCCGCGGCCTCCATGGCGCCCGTCCCGACGGAAGTGCCGCCACTTCCGCTCCGCCGCCACTTCCGGCGCTTCCGCCACTTCCGGCCCGCCGGCGCTTCCGCCCGGGCGTTGCTGCGCGGCGCGGTCGCCATGGTGACAGTGCCGCGGTCGCCATGGTGACAGTGCCGCGGCCGCCATGGCGGCGCCGCCGGAGTCGCTGCTGCGGTACTGCCCGCCCGTGCTGGTGTCCCGCCGAGGAGACAGGTCCTCCGCGGCGGTGAGCGCCCAGGGGGCGCGCAGGGGGGGCACCGCGCTCCGCCGGGGCCGAGCGGGCCGGCTGCCGGGCGTACCGCGGTGCCCTGCGCGCTCCTACGGCGCTGTGCTGTCGTGTTCCCGCAGGGTCAGGCCCCGCGCACCCCCGCCGGCTTCTCCGCCACGCAGCAGCCGCAGGAGCTCCTGAACCTCATCCTGCCGCCGCGGTGAGCGGGGCCGGGCCGGGGCCGGCGGTGCCCGGGGGGCGCCCGGCGGTGCCTCCGGTAACGGCCGGTGCTTGTCTGGCAGGGAGTGGGAGGAGGCGCAGAAGCTGTGGGTGCAGGAGGTGTCCACCGCGCCCAGCACCCGCCGCGACGTCGTGCAGCTGCAGGAACAGCTGGACCGGCAGCTGCAGCAGCGGCAGGCGCGGGAGACCGGGCTGTGCCCCGTGCGCCGGGAGCTCTACACGCAGTGCTTCGGTCAGTGCCCGACACGGCTCTCACCCTGGGGACAGCCCAGTGAAAAACAGCCCTAAATCCTCACCCTCTTAGCTGCACCTCAACCGAGTTTAGTTAAAGTCACTTAGAGCTCTGGGGGTGTTACACACTCTGCAGCATGAGCTCCCAAAACTGAGGGGCTGCCTGGGAAAAACAGCTTTAAATCCTCGTAGTTGCCCTCTTAGCTGCACTTCAACCGAGTTTAGTTAAAGTTCCTTGTAGCCGTTTTTATGGTACACGCTCTAATGACACGGTGCTGGGCTCACAAAGGTGAGGGGATGCCTGCACGTGAAAAACAGCCTTAAATCCTCATAGTTACCCTCTTAGCTGCACTTTAACCGAGTTTATTTAAAGTAACTTAGAGCTCTGTGTGTGTTACACACTCTACAGTGTGAGCTCCCAAAGGTGAGGGGATGCCTGCGCGTGAAAAGCAGCTTTAAATCCTCGTAGTTACCCTCTTAGCTGCACTTCAACCGAGTTTATTTAAAGTAACTTAGAGCTCTGTGTGTGTTACACACTCTACCTTCTGGGCTCCCAAAGGTGAGGGGATGCCTGCGCGTGAAAAACAGCCTTAAATCCTTGTAATTACCCTCTCAGTTGCACTTCAGCCAAATTTATTTAAAGTAACTTATAGCTGTGTGTGTTACACACTCTACAGTATGAGCTCCCAAAGGTGAAGGGTTGCCTGGACATGAAAAACAGCTTTAAATCCTCCTAGTTATCCTCTTAGCTGCACTTCAACCGAGTTTATTTAAAGTAACTTATAGCTGGATGTGTGTTACACACTCTACCTTCTGGGCTCCCAAAGGTGAGGGGTTGCCTGCACGTGAAAAAACGCTTTAAATCCTCATAGTGTTCCTCTTAGCTGCACTTCAGCCAAGTTTATTTAAAGTTACTTATAGCTCTGTGTGTGTTACATGCTCTAATGACAGAGTGCTGGGTTCCCAAAGGTGATGGGATGCCTGCACGTGAAAAACAGCCTTAAATCCTTGTAATTACCCTCTCAGTTGCACTTCAACAAGGTTTAGTTGAAGTTACTTATAGCTCTGTGTGTGTTACACACTCTACAGTGTGAGGGGTTGCCTGCACGTGAAAAACAGCTTTAAATCCTTATAGTTTTCCTCTTAGCCTCACTTCAACTGAGTTTATTTAAAGTAACTTATAGCTGTATGTGTGTTACACACTCTAATGACAGAGTGCTGGGCTTCCAAAGGTGAGGGGATGCCTGCACGTGAAAAACAGCCTTAAACCTTCATAGTTACCCTCTTAGTTTCACTTCAACTAAGTTTATCTAAAGTAACATAGCTGCTCCTCTCAGTGGCCAGAGAGCTGTTCCCTATTTCTCCCAGTGCCCAGAGAGCTGCTCATTGCTCTTCTCAGTGCCCAGAGAGCTGTTCACTGTTTCAGTGGCCAGAGAGCTGTTCAGTGTTTTTCTCAGTGCCCACAGAGCTGTTTACTATTTCAGTGGGCACAGAGCTGTTCCCTGTTTCTCCCACTGCCCAGAGAGCTGCTCACTGCTTCTCTCAGTGCCCAGAGAGCTGTTCCCTGTTTCAGTGGCCAGAGAGCTGTTCAGTGTTTCACTGCCCAGAGAGCTGCTCATTGCTCCTCTCAGTGCCCAGAGAGCTGTTCCCTGTTTCTCTCAGTGCCCAGAGAGCTGTTCCCTGTTTCTCTCAGTGCCCAGAGAGCTGTTCCCTATTTCAGTGACCAGAGAGCTGCTCACTGCTTCTCTCAGTGACCAGAGAGCTGTTCCCTGTTTCTCCCAGTGCCCAGAGAGCTGCTCATTGCTCCTCTCAGTGCCCAGAGAGCTGTTCACTGTTTCAGCAGCCAAAGAGCTGCAGCCACAGATGAGATGTCACTATAGGTGACAAAGCAACACGATGTGGACTTGTTGCTCTTTCCAAGGTAAAAAAGGACCTTTATTTTTCTGACTCCAACACTTACAGATTTCCAAAAGTGCCAGTGGATTGGAGGGTGAAAGTGCCACCTCTCCAATGACACTACACAAACCAACAACCCATCAAATTCCTCCTCCTCCATAAAAGACCGCAAAACAACTAGTTATTTACACAAAGCGTGTGAGAAGGTTCGTTACAGGAACACAAACACCAGAAAATCTTCAAAAATCGAGCCGAGCAGCCGTGTGTCCCTGGCAGAGGCACTGCAGGCTCTGTCCCTCCTCCCTTGCAGACGAGCTGATCCGGCAGACCACGGTGAGCTGCGCCGAGCGGGGGCTGCTGCTGCTGCGCGTGCGGGACGAGCTGCAGCTGACGCTGTCGGCGTACCAGGCGCTCTACGAGAGCAGCGTGGCCTTCGGCGTGCGCAAGGCGCTGCAGGCCGAGCAGGGCAAGGCCCACCTGGAGAAAAGGGTGAGCCGCCTGCACAAAAGGGTCTGAAGGCCACGGGGTGGGTGTAAGCAGATTTCCTTGATGTAAGAGCCTGAATGAGGGATGTGGGACTCCGAAATGCAGTTTGTTACATCCAAGTGTTACAGCAGGCCAGGGTCGTGGGTGACAGAGCCTGTGCCTACAGCTGGAGTCCTGCATCCCTCATTCAGGCTCTTACTAATGGTAGCCCATGTTGGGCACCACTCTGAGAGCTTAAATGAGGCATGTGGAACTTCAGGATGCTCTCCAAAGTGCAGTTTATTACATCCAAGAGGTTACAGCAGGCCAGGGTCATGGGTGACAGAGCCTGTGCCTACAGCTGGAGTCCTGCATCCCTCATTCAGGCTCTTGCTAATGGCACCCAATGCTGGGTGCCACTGTAAGAGCTGAAATGAGAGATGTGGGACTCCAGGCAGCTCTTCAAAATGCAGTTCATTACATCTAAGATGTTACAGAAGATCAGGGTCATTGGCAACAGAGCCTGTGCCTTCAGCTCTGTCAGCTTCAGCTGCAGACAGGCCTGGAGACCCTTAGTGCATTATATACTTTTACTTTGGTTACAATGCATTCTATACTTTTCTTTGGTTACAATGCATTCTATACTTTTCTTTGCTGAGCATCTTAATACAGCAGAACCAATCGATACCTTAACTTTTATCTCTAGCCTGTCATAACTACTGTAATTACCATATTCATGTTACTGTTCTCCAATCACTAAAAGTCAGTACATTACAGTTTAAAGCTAGAAGTTGGTTTTCAGTTTTCTTGCAGTGGAAAATTCTGAGAGCTTTTTTCTCCTTGCAACATTGGCAGGCTTGTTTGCCTGTGCTGTCTTTCTGCTTGGTAAAAACATCTTGCTAGAAGTGAGTTTATCCTTTGCTCTAAGCCATAACAACCCCTTCTAACTAACATCTCCTTTGCCTCCTTGGTTATCCAGTAAGACTGGCTCAGCAATTTTTTTCTTCTATATCAAAACTTGCTTCTATCTCTATTCCTTCATCAGACTCTACATTTAAAAATCTTTCTGCTAAGCACACATATCTGTGAGACTTCCTTGTCAAACTTTCACCCTTCCCCACACCTTGCCAAACTACTTGGCTTCCTTTGGTGGTGTTCACAGGGGTCCCAGGATGAGGGAAGAGATGAGAATCTTGGCTCCATGTTTCAGAAGGCTGATTTTTTATTTTATTATCTATATTCTATTAAAAGAAAATTATATACTAAAACTATACTAAAAGAATAGAAGAAAGGATTTCATCAGAAGGCTAGCAAAGGAAGGAAAGGAATGATAATAAAATCTTGTGACTGACCAGAGAGTCCGAGCCAGCTGGGCTGTGATTGGCCATTAATTAAAAACAACGACATGAGACCAATCACAGATCCACCTGTTGCATTCAGCAGCAGATAATTATTGTTTACATTTCGTTCCTGAGGCCTCTCAGCTTCTCAGGAGACAAATCCTAGCAAAAGGATTTTTAATAAAAGATGTCCTTGACAGGTTCCCACAAGGCACTCTGCAGGCACTGTGTGAACTATGGGAAAGTTGTTTCCTTTCCCAAAGTCTGCACAGTGCAATTTTGGTCTGCTATGCTAATTCCAAACCTTCACCTTGACACCTTCCTGTTTGCCTTAGCACTTATGTCAAGTTTCTGTTGTGGTGTGTTATTTATGGGAAGATCCCTCTTTGATAGTGTTTAGAGAATTTGTGCTCTTTAGATCTTTACAGCTTCCAATTGTACAACAGATTCTAAATAATTACATTAAAAACATAGTCCACTGTCTCTGCTTGCCATGTATGAACTATGACACTGAATTTCTTTCCCTTTTAGTGTTGAAAACAATGCAAAAGCAGAGTTTAATTAGTCCTAGTAGCCCAATTAATGTAATACAATTATTTTACTGAAACCTGTTTATCTTTTTTTCAAGTCTTCACTGAAAATTAAAGCGAGACAACATGAGTGATGCCTTGGGGCCCTATGATGGAACTTTCTGCACGTGAAAATAGCAGATTTTATATCCTTAAACTCATTGTTTCCATTTCCACAGGATGGCAGCATAGACCATCAAAATACTCAGCTCACTCTCCTCAGGCTTAGCTGCTCATCTGAGGCTTGTTGCACAGCTTTAAAGACTACACCACACACCACTTTGTCCTGATGCCTTAAAATTTTATCTCTTGTATTTCTCAGATTCTGTACTACATTAGTATATAACTCTGAACTTCATATAGAGTGTTAACAAGTTCTTTTTGCAGTTTAGCCAAAACAATCCTTTTTCCTTTCCTGAGAACACCATTATAGCTCCAAAAAGTGTAGGCAACAGCAAATTGAGGAAAGCAAACTGGGAGGATGGGACTTCATAACCTGAAGCTGTAATTGGACAATTAACTCCAATATGGAAATGGACCAATACTTATAAAAGTGTGAAAACTCTTCACCTGTGGTGAATTTTGGGTGTAGTCACAACCAGGCTCTTGTACTGCCCAAGGTGTGTCCTTTGAAGGCCTTTTAATAAATACCTCTTTCATTCCTTTAACTCTGTCTAGCCTCTGTTCTAGGTAGCCTCTCAAGGCATCAGTCCCATCTGAACTAAAAATTGACTATTTTCCAACAAAACTTGAGACATCTGTACTCTTTCCCAAGATTGCAGAGCTGGAAGAGGAGAAGGAGGAGCTGGAAAAACAAGTGAGCGAAGAGAAGGCGAAATGTGAGGCCATTGAAAGGCAAGAAACAGAACGGAGAGAAATAGAAGAGAAGAAACACAGCGAGGAGGTTCTGTTCCTCAAACGGACAAACCAGCAGCTGAAGGTCAGTACAAACCCAGAATTCCAAATGCTAGTGGTAAAATTCTCATTAAAACCATTAAAGCCCTAGTAACACAACACACCATTTAACATTAAATATTACCCAAGAACAACTGTGCAGGGACCAGATAATTATTTGTGCTTGTGGCTTTGGGGAGAAGAGAGTTTCTGCTCTGTACTTTGTTTTTAAAAGGAAAAAAAAAAAAAAAAACAACCAAAAAACCCCACATCTTTTAAGTAAGGAAAGAATGTCACCCTGAACAGCATCAAATGTTTCTGGCTACAGCTAAAAACATCTCCCTTAGAGCAAGCTGCTTTTCCTGCAGATCTTACTTTTTAACTCAGATTTTCAGGCTGCCTTGGACTGTTTTAGGACACAAAATCCTAGATCAGATGTGTGTTGCCCCTGAATCAGATTCTTCCTTGAAGTACCTGTACTTGACCAGCTGTGTGTGCCACTGCTGAGGGTTATTCTGGCTGCTCCCATCCATCCACGAACTGGCATCAAATTTTCTCAGTAATCACAAAATTTGCTGTTCCCAGCTACTCTTGTCCCGGAGTCAGTTCATGTTCCAAATGCTAGAGAGCCAAATACTTAATTTAGCTCACATAGTCCAGCTTCAAATCTGAGAATTCAGACCACTGTTTCAACAGCTTTTATTTAATTTCCTCCTCAATACTTCACATTCTAAACAGAATCTCTCATCCTACGGAGCCAAGGCCAGCTCTGTTCTCCTCAGAATGCAACAAGTGTGCATGCCAGGAACGACAAACTAATTTATAAAACATGTAGGAATGGAATTGCTGGGGAACAAACCTGGCCTGGCTCTCCTGGCAGCTGCACAGCATCCCTCAGCTCCTTGCTGTGAACGTCCAACAGAAAATTTAGCCCTTCACAGCACTGAAGGTTTATTTTTTAGGTTAGGAAATCTAATTTGTCTCACTGTCTCATTTGTTTTTCAGGCCCAACTTGAATGCATCATTGCAGCAAAGAATTAATTGTTTTGTTGTCCTCAAGGCAGGCTCAGAAGAGCTGTCAGAGCAAGAAGCTTGCAATTAGTGACAAAGATTTGTCTTCCTAAAATGATCTTGAGTTTTCACTTACCAGTAACAGCAGGCAGTGTAACTGTGTTCTTTCTTTCTCTCTTGAAGAGTTGAAATTCAAGAGCTTTATTAATTACCGCTCCCTCTTTCAGAGCCATCTCAGCAGTCAGCTCTTTGAACAGTGAACTTGTCTGGAACTTGCCTGTTGGTAATGTGCTAATGACCTTCAAAGCAATAACTAATAAACATTTTTAAATGCAAACATCTCTCTGACATTATTAATTTGAAAATGTCGTAGAAGATTCAGAAATATAAAAGTACTTACAAGCAAAGTAAGTAACATGCATCAAGAAAGAAATGGCAGCTCACTCTTGGACAGGTGTCTTGGGGGCATTTCATTGAGTACCTGCAAGCTGCTGTCAACTGTACATGGAAATCCCTTGTCAGAACCATCAGCAGTGACTGAGCACAGGCAACACCAAAGCTCTGGGTGTGACTGTTTCTGGTGAAAGGAAGGGGCACAATGGCAGTCACAGATTCACTTCTCACTGGAAGCAAATGAAATCCCTGCTTGAGGTACCTCTGTGAGCAGCTGGCTACATAGAAGGTGAACAAGGGAAAGAGAATTCCCTGTAGTCATGTGAAAAACCCCATAAAGCCAGTTTCCAGAACAAAACCCACCCAAACCCCACCACTGAGCAACACTGGAATAGCTGCTTGGCTACTGCAGTGTTTGCTGGCCTGGGACAGCGATGTGGAAATACCACCAGCTCCAACTGCACAAAGAACTTTCAGATGATGCAGAAACAAAGACAGAGATGCTGCTCCTGGGGCCAGGACAGACCGGTCACACTGGGCTTTGAACAGGAACCGCAAGTTTTATAGTAAAAAAAGCCACCGCATACTAGAGCTGTTTTATGTAAAATTTAATAGAATAAGCAGCTATTGCTTATGGTTGTATTTTTTGTGCTTTGATCTTTGTCCCTCCAAGCCAGTTCTTTTCTTGTTCTTATTCTTATTTTTCACGTTGTGAGTTTCATAATACCGGACTCCGACTTTCTTGGAGCGCTGCTGCCTCTCGGCTCGTCTCCTCTGCAAACACAAAACATATTAGCAAATCCCCAGCATCCAGAGCCTCAGTGTCTGCAACTCCCCAATGGTGTTCACTTTGCATTCCTCACACGTTAAGTAAAATAAATAATTTCAAACAAAATGTTACTGATGTGACTCTGTACAGAACCCACCCGCCCTTCTCTTATGGGAGAAAACTCCATTTCAGTCTTTTCAGCAAGATACCAAGATCCAATCTGGTGTGCATAGTCAGGTCAGAGGGGGGTGACAGAAGTTGTCACAGAGCATTCATAACAGAATTCAGTGTTCATTCCCCTTCTGTTCATGCCCAAAGTCTCAAAGCTCTTTACTGACAACAGGCTCATTAGTGATATGGCCAAGGATAAAAAAGCTTATTTCCCTGCTCAGTTGTACTACAGGAAAGCACACTTACTTCTTTGGATGTGAGTTTCTTACAAGGCTGTTTACCCAACTGGTCATCATCATCATCACTTTCCTCTTCTTTCATCTTTCTTTTCTTCTCTGTGCCTGCAAACAGCAGAGATCATGCCCTTGGTATCTTCCAGAACACATTTGTTTGAAGAACTGCAGGCTGAGGTCACCATTTCAACTCCTTGAGCAACATATTCCCTTGGCTGTACTTAAGAGCTTCTACCAAAACAACATGAATGTTCCTCACAAGAGAATCACAGCTATTACTGTGAAAACTGCTCGTGAGCAGCAGGTTGCTCCAGCCCCACCCAAGTCCAGGAGAATTCCACAATCCTGCCAGGACAGGGCTCTCTCACCTGATTGTGCCTTTACTAAAACTGACAACAACTCAGTAAAAACCTATAGCTTGAAGTATCTCTGCTTTTATAACATCCCAAACCCCATCCACTCCTTCCTACAACACCCCATGGAAGGGGAGCTGCTCTGGCTGCAGTCTCCTGGGAGCCCAGGCTGCTGGAACTCAAAAATTGCCTTCACTGTATCTTCCCTCACTGAGAGGGACATCTCCCATCCCATACACAGCTGTTCCACAGGAAGGCTACACCAGGTCAGCAGCAACCCTTGGGACAGCTAAAGGGAGATCTAAGTAGTTTTAGAGGAAAAGATCTTGCACACAGGATCCAGTGGATGCTTCTCCCCTTAATGCCATTTTTTCCTCTGGCTCATAAGATTTCCAAATGTAGATTAAGAACATTCACTAATCTTGTTTTACCTCTGTCTCCAGTTTCTTTGGGTTCTTCAGCCTTCTCCATGGATTTTGCAAGCACTTGGTCACTCAGTCGCTTGGGGATTCTATGGAAGATAAAACCAGCAATAAAAGATTGTTGTTACACAAACAGTGACCACCTCTGAGAAGCCATCAGACTCCAGCAGATCCCAGTCCCCTGTCAGCATCAAAGCCAGTCTTTGCACCAGAATATTGCAATATCCTTGTTGCTGGAGTTACTGTGCTTGTGAGCTATATGAGAGAGAAAATGTAGCACTTAAACCTTGAAATCTCCCTCCTCACAAGGCTGGTGAGTGAGCTTTGCTAAAACTGGGCCTGCTGTATGGGCCAAGATTCACTGCACAAGCACAAAGACCCAGCCATATCCTGCCTTGGGATTACCCAACATAAGGAGAGATCCAAGGATGCAGTATTGCTGCCCAGATACCCAAGATAATGCTAACTCTAATCCATAGTTTAAGAGGCAGCTTTCCAAAAGTGAGAACATTTTTAATTTGCAGCTCTTGGAATAATCTTTCAAAAACAAACTGCTACTTGGCCCAATTCCCAACCCTTATAGCTAAGCCAGATAAACTGTGGCAATTTATGTGTGTCAAGCAAGTCAGAAATGGAGTCAATCTACAGCAGAGCCTCATCAACCCCCCTGCAATGTATTGGACAGATTCAGGTACCTTATTGCTGAGAATCTCTTGGCCTTGGCTTTATCCAAAAATTTTCTGTATTTTGCAATCTTATCCTCCAAAGCCTTAAGAACTGCTTTAGAGCTCTCCTGGACACCTGGTGCCACCTGCAATTCCTCCTCTCCTGGATCCTGATGTTCCTCATTCTCCTCTTCCTCCTCCTCCTCCTGCTCCTCCTCTCCAGAGGAATCATGGTCTGTGTCATCAAAGCCTGGCACATCCACAGGAACCAGATCTTCTTCTGAGAACTGAGGTGCCACGTTAATCCTGCCGAAGTTCTGCCGAACGTGGGACATGAGCTGCCTGATTTCATTGTTTGTGTTGTTCCCTTCTTCTGCTGCCTCCACACCTGGTGCCACCAACTCAGAGACTTTCTCCTCTGTGATATCTTGGCTGGATGTCACAGCTGCTTCCAACACAGGAGGCTGCAAGGAAGAGCAGGATATATTATCCCCAAAGTCTGTCCCACCATCTCCAGGAACAACTTCCATTTCCCTCTCATCAGAAAAAGCCAAACATGACAACATGATTACTGACATTTCTGGTAGTAATGACTCAGACATCTCTGTAAAGAGCACTGCTACCTGGTCCTCACCAAATTCAGGTGTCACATGAAGGACCATGCTTGGGCAGAGCCCAGGACATGCACTGCCCAAGTTTCATGGCACTCTGGGAGAAGCAGCAGCGAATACCATTAGGAAAATCAAATAAATATGAGGGAAGAGGAGGCACAAGCATCACATTCTTACCTGGGGATCTGGCTGACCTGCCATTGGTTCTGCCATTGGTGGCATCACAAAGAAAGGGATTCTGCCCCTCTGCCAGTCATTGAGAACCATCTTGCTCACAGTCTGCAAGTCAGGCTCACCGCCCTGAGAAAAACAGAACAGTTTATGTCCATGTTTGTGGGGCACACAGCCCCCCCATGCCCCGTGAGCAACAGAAACATTGCCATTTCCCATGTTCAGAACAGGCTCTTCCAGCCCACAGATGCAGGAAGCTGGCACACCTTTAGCAGTTTTCCAGTCCTAGCAGCAAGTTTCTCAAGGAAGTCTTCTGTATCTGTCCAGGACTCAATTTTGTATGTCTTCCTGATGTACTCTTCTTTGGCTCTTTCCAGCACAGCACAAATATGGTCTTCAGGGCTCTTAATCTTTTCAACTTGAACCTGAAAAAGCACAGCAGAGCATCAGCAGAGGATCAACCCTCTGAGACCATCACAGTGGGAACAAGCAAAGCTTTCCAGCCCCCAGTGCAAGCACATACCACTCCCTTCAGCACAATGTCTGTCTCTGAGTCTCCTGATGGATAAACCACCCCGGGGCAGTCGATGAGGAAGATCCGCCGCATCAAGGTGATGTACTGCCACACCTGGAAGAGACCAGCAGCTCCCCATCAGCACCTTCACACAGGCCTTGTTTCATTTTTGAAGCCCAGAGTCAGAGAAACAGAGCCTGACTGTTCTAGATTGCAAGGCAGGATGTATTCTATTACCATCTGTATGGCAGATTATCTTTTGTCAAGTGAGCAGTTTCTTTATCTCTCTCTGAGTGACCACATTCACTCCTCCCTCTGGAGGGAACACCTGCTGATAACAGCTATGGAATGTCCCTGCATGGCTGATCAGAACTACAGCATCCCACTGGGAGATGTGAGCCCAGAGGGAGGAGCCAAGCATTCCTACCCGGATAGAATCTGGAGATTCTGGAACACCAGCACGGCTTCTGCACTGGATTCCCCAGAGGAACAGCAGCTGCCTCTTCCCCTGGATCTTCAGAGGCAGATGCACCTTTCTCCAGGATCCCTGCTCCAGCAGAGCCACCCCTGACACTGCAGGAGGGCTGAGCCACAATTCCAATGGGGCTGTGCCAGCACCCTGACCCACAGGGTGTCAGGCTGGGTTCTGATCTGTCAGTGTTGGTTTAGTTCACTGCATTGGTTATTTTATCCTTTTATTTTTCTTCCCTATTAAAGAACTGTTATTCCTGCTCCCATATTTTTTGCCTGAGAGCCCCTTAATTTAAAATTGATAGCAATTGGGAGGGGTGGGGAGGGTTTACATTCTCCATTTCAGGGGAGGCTCCTGCCTTCCTTAGCAGACTCCTGTCTTTCCAAACCAACACACTGACCCAGCATTTGGATCAGGGAGTGAGGGCAGCTGAGCATTCCCATCACAGCCCTGCAGTACAGCAGTGTGGGAATTTGGGAATGCTGCCAGAGCAGGGCCTCAGAGCAGAGACTGTCCATGAGCCCCTCCTCAGGGTCACACAACCCATGCAGGTCAGTGCAGAACCTGACAAGGTCATTAGGCTGATTTCACATGAGCACATTTGTTTCTTTAGCACTGGGATGTTCCTACCTTTGTCTCCCCTGCAATGGGGGCCACGCTGCAGACCTTCTTGGACCTCAGGGTATTGATCACTGAGCTCTTGCCAACGTTGGGGTAACCAATGAATCCCACACTGATCTGCTTCTTGTCAGAGTGTAACTGGTGAGAAATAACAGATCCTTTTATATCTTGAAGTGAGGGACAGAATTACCACTGCAGTCCTGAACCCCAAATGCTAACAAAGCAAAAGACCACTCACAGTAAGCCCCCCAAACCAACCACAGATCCCCAAAATTGTTTTGTACCTTTCCAAACTGCCTGAGGAGCTGGATGAAAGCACCTTTACCGAACGGGTTTGTGAGGCTGGCATGGAAAGCAAGTGTTGGATACTCCTGGGAAAGGACAGTAACCCAACGCTTCTGGAGAGGCAAAGAGGACTGGGTTAGAGACCTGGGCTGGACAGTGACACTCTGAGCTCAGAGAGGAGGACACAGCCTCTGCACTGGGCTCACAACTGCGACTGGCCATGAACATTGCTAGGGAAGAACCTTTGAAGCACTTCCCCAGCCCAACAGCTAAAAGCTCTGAGTATTGTTTGTATTAAAGACAAACAATTTCCCAAAAACGCCTTCACTGCTAGCTAAAACTCATTAGTTTAATGACATAAAGCAAACCAGCTGGGGTGGATATGGATCCTAGGCAGACTAACATTTAGCACACTCTGGAGACAACAGCTGAACTGTTAAATCCAGACAGAGGAAGTAGGGAATTTGTGGCTGGCGTGTGTTGCTCAACTTGGCCAAACTTGGACAGATTTACATGGTAATTGTTACTTTTACTGCAGGCAAGCAGAGAACTCCCAGTGCCCCAGTTGCAGTACGCCCTTCCAGACCAGCATGGGGACTGGCACAGAGCTACAGCCACAACTGGAACAAAGAAGGTCCACAGAATAACAGGCAGGACTGTGCTTACAGTGGCCCAGGTAGGAATGAGATCACATTTGTTCAGGACAAAAATGAGATGTTTCCAAGGCTTCTCCTTTTTAAGGTAGGATTCCACATGAGGGGAGCGAGTGCCCATGGGATCTCGGGCGTCAAGAACTTGAACAACAACATCTGATGAGTCAATCACCTGAAAAATAAAACAATCCACACAGATGTAATGGATTTTGCAGAAAGCAAGATATCTGTACCTCCCAAATGAAAACGAGTCATATTTGAAACTACATAATTAATTTAAAAACCTTGTGTCCTTCACAAACTGCTAGTTCCCCACAGACTAGTGAAGTTCAGACTAACACCCATTGATGCTCTACTCTCTGCTCTCCTAAATCCCCTCCAAATTCAGCCCAGACAGCTGAATGACTTTTACCTGTTCTGATGCACCAAGGAAAGAAAACACAACACCCAAATGGGAAAACTAAAGTGCTGCAGCTCACAAACCCCCAGTGTTCATCCTCCATTCAGCAACAACTCCCTTCTACCATTTCATAATGCATCAGGGGATAAAGGATGTTTTCTGGACCAATATGAAACACACAACCAAGCAGGAACCTGCTGTTAGTCCACGAAGCAACTACAGCAGGGAGCTGTCATTTATGACTTGTTTCAAGCCAAGTGAATTTGTTTCACAGCTTTTTCCTGCAGTTTTGGCAGCCTCTTACTGAAATCTGTTTTGCTCAACCATTCCCAGTGCTTTTAGATCCGAATGAAAAGGTTTTAAGCTACATTCAGAAATTCAGAGCAAAAAGTCAAGCAATTTCACACCTAAGAGTCACTGAGAGCACACAAACTGCTCATACCACCCCAATTCACTCAGTCTCCATTTCTCTGGCAGCCATGGTGGCTCATGGAGAATTGAGGGTCAGAGCTCTCCCAAAATGACCCCATCAACATGCCAGATGTTTTTAGCCTAAAGAAACTTCAGGGAACATGACTCTTTTACTTGTGGTGAAGACCCAGGAGTCCAAGAGAAACTGACACCTTCACTCTGCCAGTATTTTAAGAATGTTTGTTCCTGTAGGACAAGAGCTCAATAATCAAGCTCAGTCAGGCAGAGATTTGGAAATGAAAATCTACTCTTTTTGAGTTTTTCTCATTGTTGCTGTACAGGATTTCAATGCTGGGCTGAAGCTCCTAACTGTGTAAAAGCTGACAGATGTGACTGCTGCAAAATCCAAGTGCCATTTACCTTGTAGAGCTCACCCCAGATTCTTTTGGATTGTCCTTTCTTAAAGATTTCCTCTTGTGCTTCATCCCTAGAAGACATCACAAGAAACATCAGCACCACAGATACAGAGTCAGGATCTTCTTCTCTTCTCTTAATCCATTAACAGACAAAAGAGGGGACAAAGCCCAAGTTGGTATTTAGCCAAAATCCCACATTCAGCTAATCTTCTCCTTCCTCCTCACACAGTAACAGCATTGATCCTTCTTTAAAAACAAGGCTGGCTTTTCATATGTGTGTACAATGAATAAGTTTTCCTTTCCAGTCACCTTACACCAGTGTCCTCTGTCACCAGGTCTCGGTCCTTGCCCTGGTCATAAGACTCTGATGAGGCCTCAGCATTCTCCACCAGAGACTGCACATCACTTGCAGACAGAGTTGGTCTTTTCCTTTGTGCTTTGGGGCCAAACGTTGTTTCAAATGTTTCTGTGTCAAGAATGTGAACTCTGGAGGTCTGAGGAAAAACAGGTTGGTTAAAAAAAAAACAAAAACAAACCCCAAGCACCATTTTTTTCCAATCTCTCGTGACAAACAGGAAAAGAGCCCCAAGTTCAACACAGCCCTGGCAGCCTGTAAGTGACAGGCACTTCCTTAACAATGTTTGAGTTTTCCACTTCAAGCTTTGAGAAACACAAGAGTGGATACTTAATAAGCAACAAAACATTCTGCACTTGCCAACGAACCATGCTTCAGTTCTTCCACCATAAATGGTGTCAAATGCAATTACAAGCACCGTGATGAAAATTCAGCTGCTATCTTTGATCACTGCTTGTTTTTCTAACAAGAGCACAAATCTCGCCAAATTCTCAGATTTTTGTCAGGGATAATTACAATCAAAACTAGATTTTAAAGCTTGCAATGAAAGCCAGCTTGTCTTGGAACAGCAAACAGTCCACGGCTGAAAGCAGCAATTTGTTTTTGTAATGCATGTTTTAACACAACCTTTTCACTAATCTAAATAATGTTCTTATGACATGAACTTACAAAGTTTCCATATGACAAAACAGCTACCAATAGTAAAAAAAATATGGTTTAGACACAGTGAAAAAAATGGCAGTAACTAAAACTTGATGTACTAGAAATGAAGGCTGACTGAACAAGAATTTCTGGTCCAGGAAAAAACACATGTGTTTGAGTTCAAACTCATCATGTGAGTGTCTGCAGGGTGCAGCAGCCTCAGGGAAGGCACAGAAGCTGTCAGAGGCACTAGAACTTCAAAAGACCACATCCAGTAACCCCCCAAACCCCCCATTCACCTATCACAAATCAGATCATAATATGACAATATCATAACCTGCCACAGAATCACAGAAGGCTTTGGGCTGAAAGGGACCTCAAAGCCCATCCAGTGCCACCCCTGCCATGGCAGGGACACCTCCCACTGTCCCAGGCTGCTCCCAGCCCTGTCCAGCCTGGCCTTGGGCACTGCCAGGGATGGGGCAGCCACAGCTGCTCTGGGCACCCTGTGCCAGGGCCTGCCCACCCTCACAGGGAACAATTTGTGGGATAATTTCCTATTGGAAAATGAGAATTTTTATTAAGTAATGTATCTTTCTTTGCTCTCACACTTGATGGCCATGGTGACAGGGAATCAGAACCACCCTTCCCCAAGGAATCCAGTCCAGCTGCCCCTTGCAGAAGTCAGTGATTCCCAGTATTTCCCAGACTGAGCAGGGACAGCAGAGCTGCTCACAGGTGTGCACACACCCGCACAACCAGGGATACCCACGTGTGGTTTGATCCTGTCACGGAACAGGGACATGGGCAGCTTCTTCTGCTTCATGATCACCCTGTAAGGATCCTTCATCACAGTCTCCATCTCCTCCTGGAATTTCTGCAGGGATGATTGCTTGATCACACGAGTATTTCCTGAGTGTAAGAAACAAACATCACACCAGGCCTTTCCTGATCTCAACTGCTCCAACTGGGGACACTAATAAAACATGAACTTTGCATCTGGAACAAAAATACCAGTGAAAACCAAAAAGGTTTCACATGAGACCAAGCCCAAAGAAGCAACCAATCCCTTTTTTCCCACCATTTATAGGAAATTTTAAAAGTATCTCTAGGACATTTAACAGCCATACACATGGGCAAACCTTGGGGAACAAAAGAGGAGCCAAAATAACCCCCCTTAGGGAAAGCAAAGCCCCAAAGCACAGGTACAGGCAAGAGGTGACAATGATGCCTCAGGATTTCAGCTTTTATATTTTCATTTATTTGTAATCCTGCAGTTCTTTAGTGTAGAACTCCAAACTCCACACACAGTGTGAGCTGCTGCTTTCCCATTTGGGGCAGACACAACAATTCCTCTCCAGGCCTGGCAATCAAGGACACCTCACTGCCTCAGGTCCTGAGAGATGGGAACAAAAGTGAGTTGGGGGAGCAAACTTGGGGTCAATGACTTCATTAGCTGAAGCTGTAATTGGAAGATGAACCCCCAATATGCAAATGCCCCAAACTTATAAAAGTGTGAAAATCTGTGACCTGTCATACATTTTGGGTGGCCCTTGGGGGGCTTTGTCTGCCCTAAATGTCCCTGAAGGCCCTTCAATAAACAGAACTGCTTTTTATTGCCTTAAGTTTGTCTGGCCTCTGTTTTTAGGTAGCCCCAAAAAGGCATCAACAGCAGGGGGGAGTCCCTCACCTTCCCACACAGCTCTCAGATCACCATTCTGAAACAAACCCCTTGCATCACTCTAAATTCAACAGTTTTGAAGCTTGCTGAGTCTGGAAGTTGGACAAAACTCACCAAACCATTTGATGTTTGGTTCCACTCTTGCAACAGTGCCTGGTGCCACAGTTGACTGATACTGCAGAGGTTTGATGACTTTGCCACGTTTGTTCCTAAGGGACAAATGAAGACACAAAGGGCAGCACTGACCCCTCCAGCCCCTGTGTGTGCCACGCCAGAAGCAGAGGCACAAAAAGCAGAGGGACCCTTCCCCTGCAGTGGTGAACGCTGCTGTGCATCCCATGAGGTGAGTTACCCAGCCCTGAGTGCCAGTGATGGCAGTCACAGCCCTTTGTGTCACTCCAGCCTGGCCAGACCCTCCCTGCAGCTGCTTGTGGCAGCCAGGAAGGGCTCCTGGGGCTGCAAAAGGCACCAGGGCTGTTTTCTGGCAAATCCCACTGAGCTCTCTCACAAAGCCCTTTAAGCAGCTCTGCAGGACTCACCCACACAGCGTTTGCAAGATGAGACCTGGTTTGAACTCAGCAATATCTCAAAATCCCTCCTGCCCATCTGCTCCCCAAACAGGGGGAAATTTGGCAAAAGAAACCAAAGAAAGTGATGTGGAGCAGGGCTCTCAGAACTGCCATGGACAGCCCCGTGGGTGCTGCTCCCCTGCCATGGATCTCTGGGTGTGGCACAGAGGGGAACAGGGGGACCCTCTGTGGAGATGCTGAGGGAGCTGAGGCTCTTCAGGTGTTCTGGGGGAAGATTTTGAACTGTGCTGCTGGGGAAATTCAGGAATAGTGTGTGGTTTGGGTCTCTCCAGGCAGATGCATCAAGTGTTTTATAGATGTATCCCTGGTGCATCACTGGGCTGCTGAGAGCTCGGGATCAGGCTTGGGATCAGGATCAGGATCAGGCCTGGGATCAGGCTCAGATCAGGATCAGGATCAGGCCTGGGATCAGGCTCAGATCAGGCTTGGGATCAGGATCAGGCCTGGGATCAGGCTTGGGATCAAGCTTGGCATCAGGCTCGGGATCAGGCCTCGGATCAGGCTCAGGCCTCGGATCAGAATCAGGCCTAGGATCAGGATCAGGCTCAGGACCAGATTCAGGATCAGGCCTGAGATCAGGATCAGAACAAGCCTGGGATCAGGCCTGGGACCAAGCCTGGGATCAGGCTCAGGCCTGGGATCAGGCCTAGGATCAGGATTAGGCTCAGGACCAGATTCAGGCTCAGGCCTAGGATCAGGCCTAAGATCAGGATCAGATTCAGGCTCAGGCCTGGGATCAGGCTCCTCAGCTCATGGGGACACAGAGCCCACCACGCAGCAACTCACAAAGTTTCCATATGATAAAACAGCTACTAATAGTCCAAAACAATGGTTTAGACACAGTGAAAAAAATGGCAGTAACTAAAACTTGATGTACTAGAAATGAAGGCTGACTGAACAAGAATTTCTGGTACAGCATAAAACACATGTGTTTGAGTTCAAATTGATCATGTGAGTGTCTGCAGGGTGCAGCAGCCTCAGGGAAGGCACAGGAGCTGTCAGAGGCATTAGAACTTCAGTGGCACATAAACCTATCCCAAATCAGATAATATGACAGTATCATAACCTATCACAGAAGGCTTTGGGCTGGAAGGGACCTCAAAGTCCCAGTGCCACCGCAGCCATGGCAGGGACACCTCCCACTGTCCCAGGTGCTCCCAGCCCTGTCCAGCCTGGCCTTGGGCACTGCCAGGGATGGGGCAGCCACAGCTGCTCTGGGCACCCTGTGCCAGGGCCTGCCACCCTCACAGGGAACAATTTGTGGGGTAATTTCCTATGAGAAAACGAGGATTTTTATTAAACAATGTATCTTTCCTTCGCATTACCACTCCCGAGGTGTTCTGTGGCCTGTCCCGGCCGGTACCGGGATCGCGGCCGGGCCAGGCGGGGCCGCTCACCTGCGCTCCTTCTGCCGGTACATGTTCAGCCGCCGGATGGTCGCTCGGTCCCGCATGTTGTTCCCTCCCTCGCCCCCGATGCGATCTGCGGAGACAAGAGAACATCAGCCCCGGTTCGGTTCGGTCCGCTCCGGTCCCGTTCGGTGCAGCCCGCCCGGCCTGCGGTCCCGCCCGTACCGGGGTTGGTGCTGGCGCGGGAGGGGTTGATGGAGCAGCGGCCCTTGTAGCGCGGCTTCACCATGGTGCCGGTATCGGTGTGGGTGCCGGTTCCGGTGCCGGTATCGGTGTGGGTGCGGGTTCCGGTGCCGGTATCGCTGCCGGTATCGGTTCCGGTGCCGGTATCGGTGTGGGTGCGGGTTTCAGTGCCGGTATCGGTGTGGATGCGGGTTCCGGTGCCGGTATCGGTGTGGGTGCGGGTTCTGGTGCCGGTATCGGTGTGGATGCGGGTTCCGGTGCCGGTATCGGTGTGGGTGCGGGTTCCGGTGCCGGTATCGCTGCCGGTATCGGTTCCGGTGCCGGTGGCGGGACAGGCCCGGAGCGCTCGGGCCGGGCCGCGGACACGCGCGCGGCACTTCCGGCGCGCAGCAGCGCCTGACGCACTTCCGGGAACCGCCGCGCGGCGGCGCAGGCGCAGCAGCAGCTCCGGGCCCGGTTGCCTCGGCAACCTCGGCTCGGCCTGCCCGGCCCCGGGCCCGGGCCCTCGGTGTCCCCCCGTGTCCCCCGTGTCCCCTCCGTGCCCCTGTGCCCCGTGCCGCTGTGCTCCGTGTCACTGCCGTCTCCGGAGTGGCGGTGCCCGCCCGCAGCGCCGCGGTGTGGCCGGGTCCGGCTCGGAGCCGCGGGGTGGTTGGGAGGCCCGGCGGGGGCGCTGGCACGGGAGCCCCCATTGTTCGGGAATGGAGTTTGTTCAGTGACACATCATGGAAATCGTTCGGGAGAGCGGCGGGAGCGCTCCCTGCCTCTCGCTGGTGGATGGGGACTGCCGGTGTGACACTGGGGCTGCCGGTGTGACACTGGGGCTGCTCATGGGACATTGGGGCTGCTGGTGTGACACTGGGGCTGCCAGACGGACACTGGGGTTACTGGTGTGACAATGGGGCTGCTCGTGGGACGCTGGGGCTGCCGGTGTGACACTGGGGTGCCTGGTGGGACACTGGGGCTGCTCATGGGACTCTGGGAGAGCCAGAGGGGCATTGGGACAATCAGAGGGACACTGGGACAGCCAGAGGGACACTGGGGCTGCTGGTGGGACACTGGGGTGGCTGGTGGGACACTGGGGCTGCTAAAGGGGCTCTGAAACAGCCAGAGGGACACTGGGACAACCAGAAGGACACTGGGATGGCTGTTGTGACACTGGGGCTGCTGGTAGGACAGTGGGGTTTGCTGGTGGGACACTGGAGCAACCAGAGGGGCACTGGGACAGTCAGAGGGACATTGGGGCTGCTAAAGGAGCCCTGGGACTGCTCCTGTGACACTGGGGCAGCCAGAGGGACCCTGGGGCTACTGGTGGGGCACTGGGGATGCTGGTGTGACACAGGGGTGGCTCGTGTGACACTGGGGCTGCTGATAGGACACTGGGGGGGCTGGTGGGACACTGGGACAGCCAGAGGGACACTGGGGCAGTCAGAAGGACATTGGAGTAGCCAGAGGGACACTGGAGCAGCCAGAGGGGCCCTGGGGCAGTCAGAAGGACATTGGGGCTGCTGGTGTGGCACTGGGGCAGCCAAAGGGACCCTGGGACAGCCAGAGGGACACTGGGACAGCCAGAGAGGCCCTGGGGCAGTCAGAAGGACATTGGAGTAGCCAGAGGGACACTGGAGCAGTCAGAAGGACATTGGAGTAGCCAGAGGGACACTGGAGCAGCCAGAGGGGCCCTGGGGCAGTCAGAAGGACATTGGGGCTGCTAAAGGGGCACTGGGACAGCCAAAGGGACACTGGGACAGCCAAAGGGACACTGCTGCAGCAGGGACTCGAGCACAAGGCAGTGCTGCTGCGTGTTTACAGCACACAGGGCTGATCTTTCTGGGTTACTGGCAAAGAATTGTAGAAATGAGCAATAACAACGCTGCGTGTTTTCATGTGCGGCTAAAGGACTGCATGGATGGTGCATGAACAGATGAAATCTGTGCAAGGTCTGTGTCCAAAGCCCACATCCCTGTTAGTGCCAGACTGTAACAGCAATCTGAAAGCCCCTCACCTAAGGGAAATGAACAAAGCCGAGCTGAAACTGTGCTAATTGATAGCAGAGCTTGGGCTGGGGCCAAGCTCAGCACCTTGGGGAATACTTGCCCAAAACACAGCTCTGGCCCATCCTTCCCAAACACTTATTAGCAGCACAGCAATGTCCTTCTGGTGCTGCTAATGCTCCTTTAAACCCAGAACAATAACAGAGCTGCTGGGATTTTGTTCTCCTAATGATTTTCAGCGTTTTGCTGTGAGGTGCAGAGTCCCTGCTGCACAAGGGAGCCACGATGAGTCAGGCCTTGGGACATGTTTTGTAAGACCGAGTCTGGAGTTGGAGGCTGTTTGGCTTAAGCCTACACGTTCTGGTTTTTCTCTTTAATAGAATTATCTGTGCCTTGGGCATTGAAAAAGTACACATTGATGTGGCTATAAAAAATCAATTCCAAATTGTAGATAATTGTTTAAGCTATCAGACTCGAGGCTCATGCAGAAGAGTTTTCCCGGGACAAGTGTGTTTTCTATTAGAGTCGATATCAATCTGTCAGAAGAGCCTTTTGATTTTCAAAATTTTAGACTAAATAGTTGAGTAATACTTTTGCTCTGCTCTCCCCAACTCTTTCTTCCTTTCCCTTAAGAAAACTCCCTCTTTATTGTTAGCAAGACATCTTGGGGAGCAGCCAGAAAGTCGCTGTCTCTTTCTGTGAGGGAACAGACCCAGCCAGCTTCGGGCAGGAGGTTGTGGCAGGGAGAGCTTGTCTTGGGGATGCCCTGGAGTTGGGTGCTCAATTCCCAGGTTGGAAGTGTTGGTGGGAGGGCTCAGACCCTTTACCAAGCCATTGGGGTGGGCTACGAGGCTGCATTTTGTGTCATAAGAAAAGATCTTACTGAGAATGTGTGGGACCTGCATTCAAGGTGGCACCTTGCTGTGGCTCTTTCCTCACTCTCACAGATCCCCTGACCCAAATTCCAGACTGGGGCCAGCAGTTGGTGTTGAACTTGCAGCATCCCTGAGGCTGCAGCTGCTTGTTGTGTATCTGATAACGTGCAAGTCAGATATTTTGCTCCACTAAACTGATGTTTTGTTGTTCTATGACTCACAGCTTTTCCTTTGCTGTTGATGATTCTCCCATTTCAATCTTTAGCTTTTTCTCATTCTGTCCTGGCCACAACCAGCCAGGACAACAAGGTCATAGATCCTTGTCCCTCTCCTATGCTACGTGGCCTCAGCTCCTCTGCCTGACCAGGGCTGAAATGAAATAATTTGGAGTTTTATGTGGCCTCATCTTTGTCAAATCCCAGTGAATGTGGTTACATGATGCCATCAGAATGACTCATTCCCATAATTACATATGTTCTGAGGGGTTATTCCCATTGTATTATTAAAAACTAGTGATGTTGGATTTTTGGCAGGGCTTGTCTTCCTCGTATGATCTACAGATTTTGTCAATTAAATGAAGGAAAAGTAGATTTCCAAGAGTTCAGAACAAGACCAGACTTGCACTCAGAGCCCTTTTTCAGTGTGGTATTGAGCTCCTCTGTTTCATTTAACAGGATAAAGCAACTTCAGCCATTTCCCTCTATTGCAGCAGTTCTTGCAGAGCACAAGTGGATTTTGTAGCTCATCTTCAAAAATCACAGCAGAAGATCAGAATCAGAAGTTTATCAGCACAGCAGCTTTCCCAGCTCAGTTCCTCAGGCTTGGCTTCCCAGGAATACAGGAGCAGGAGGGCTCCTTGACAAAAGGTTCCAGGTGGGACGGCAAAGACAAAGTGATCCTGGATTGCTGCTTTGAATATGGAGTTCCCAAAATGGTGACTGAATGAGGAAAAACTGAAGTCAAGAAAAAGGCAGAGAGCTGTAAGAGGGCTTTGAGAGCCCAGGCTGAGCTGTGGCAGTGGCTTCCAGCCCTGGGAGGGTGTGGGGCTCAGAGCTGGGCTGCAGAGCCCTGGGCTGCACCCTGGGAACAGCTGCCAGTGCTGCAGATCCAGCAGGCACCAGTGCTCTGGGAGATAAAGCACTTAAAGAGGAATGTTTCCTCATGGTTTGATTTGAACAGTCAGGAAGAGTAACTTCTGCCCTTGTGGGCTGGGCTCCTCTGTGGCCCTGTCAGTGATCTAAACCAGCATTTTACCTCAGGCTGGAAATTACAATATACCACCTACCTGGCTGCCTCTCTCTTCCTGTTCTTCAAAAATCCTGGAAATTCCAGCAAGCAGCTCCATCCAAACTTTGGTTTGGCATTCAGTTGGGTGTGATGTATTACCATGTACATAAATGCCATCAGAGTGATTTATTGATGGTGGCTGATTACATACTCTGGTATTTCTGTACTTTTAATATAGATTTTTAAAATGTGATGCCTATCGTGTCTGTCTGTGAAGTCTATTAACTTCATAAAATTTGTAAATATATATCTGAATTATCCCTTTTAGTGTTCTCAGACAATGTAATCCAAACCATAGTTTTAGAGATAACCTTTTTCTCACTATCCTACTTTGTTTCCTTTAATCAAAGCTAAGATTTCTCCTGAGTGAGAAGTCATTTAAACATAAACATGGGCTAAGGAGTGTATATACATTACCTCCACCTCTCTGGGAGTGGAAAGTCAGTGAATTACTGTTGAGGAGTGTGTGTGCACACAGTTCATTGACTGTAGATGATGAAAAATACAGATTTATATTACCCAGAGAGGGTTAAGAATGTGATAGAACCAACATGTGTTTGGTGACATTCATCTTCTTTAGGTTCCAAATCTCAGCAAATAAGAGAAATGAAACAGTTCCAAACCCACAACTGCAAGCTGCCCATTTATTGTGTCCCCCATGGCATGGGATGTATTTGCTGAAAATCTGAGGAAGCAGACTGGAAACCATCCTGTAGATTCTGAGTTAATGGAATTCTGTCCAGCAAATAACACCAGGTAGTTCAGCAGGGAAAATGAAGCTGTTCCCTGTGCAGTGGAGCTCCTGACAAAGCATCTCTGTCTGTCTGTCTGTCTGTGCATCCAGCAGCTGCTTCTCCAGTCCAGCACCAAGCTGACCAAAGCACAGGGTGGGAGTAGGTGCAGGAGCTGGAGCAGTGACGTTCCCAGCCATGATCCATGATCCATGTGCTCCTTTGGCTCTCAGATGTGGGCAGAAGGCTCTCAGGAGAGGCTCCTGTATCTGTGGACATTTTTGAATCAGTTGGGTTTGACTCCAGTTTTGGTGAATAAACAAATGAAGCTGGTTCAGCAAACCCATTTATTGATTTATTTGTTTAAAGACATGTATTTTACAGTGATGCCATGGAGACAACACCACAACAGGGTAATTTAGTGCATGGAAAGAGAGCATTCACATGTGTGTGAGTTGAGGTGACATCACCCAGCTAAGGACATCTCAGCTTGGACTGGGGAGCTCAGTGTGCAGTTCACGTTGGTCAAAGGCAAAATGTTCCTAAATTCATAATTGAATCAGCTCTCTGGGAGTGGGAATAAGCACAATTCTTGAGCTGACTCAAAAAAAAAAAAAAAGAAAAAAAAGAAAGAAAATAGGATTTCTTTTTTTAATATTTTTTCTCCTAATTGTTCTAAAACAATTTAATTTTAAAATCACCCCTACTGAAAAATCTTGGATATTCTTAATATGCATCTTAAACTTCCTGTTGCCTTTGTCCCTTTTTCTTCCCATTTTGCTCTGAAAAAAGGAAGAAAGTAGGGGAAAGGCTCCAACAGAAAGAAGTTTGTCAGATTTTCTAATAATCCCTAGAGTTCTCTAAAATAGGTTCTGTTGATTTATTACATGCAGTTCAGTTTTGAAATAGTTGTGCTAATAGTGCCAGGAGTTACTGTAGGGAATCAAGTCATTACCAGAGCCTCATGTAGGAAACTTTCCTAATGCATTCTCTTTTCCTTAATCCTCACTGAGAGCTCGCTGGGGACGTGGCTCCAGGAGGGAGGCACAGGGAGCTGAGCTTCACCAATGGGTGCTGCTAAAACTGGAAGGGAAAATGGTTCTGCTTACAAGCAAAAATATTTCTCTCACAGGCTAGAAAATAGAGCAAGGTTGGATCATTGAGCTGGGAAGCTTTCAGAAATCATATGAACATGATCCATAAACAACTTAAAGGATGACTTTTAAGAACCTCTTTCTCCCCCTGCTTGGTATGCTGGTCGTTTATCATTGTGCTGAAATGGAATCCCCTTTCAAAGATGGAACAGCTTCTGTGTTTACTTAAACACAAAGTGGACGAGAGGCTGAAAGGTTTTTCTGCCAGCAGAGCAGTCAGGGAGAGCTTGGTACAGCTCTGGAGCCCAAACAATGTGCAGCCTCCATGTCTTGCCCCGAGCCAAGCCAGCCCTGGGGTGAAGGAAGGTGGGGTGTCCTGGCCAGAGCTGAGTCCTCAGTGGTCACCAAGAGCCACAGGAGGAAACCAGGGCTGGGGATGTGGGCAGGTGACACTCAGAGGGACAGGAGCTCTCTCCTGCACACCTGTTGGCCCCAAACCACAGAGCAGAGATGGTATGGAAGCAGTACAGCCAAGATTGGATTCACTAGGGTTAGTCTGGGGTGAGATTCCCCTGCCCTTTGCCCTACCAGGGGAGTTGGAGCTCCAGCAGCACGTCCCTGATCCACCCTGTGAGCCATGGCCCATCCCTCGGGAGCAAAGAGCTTCTGCTGAACTCTAGAGAAATGAAATGTGTCTCTATGTATTCATACAGAGAAATCACATTTTAAAGCCCCAGGGCAGGGAGGAGGAGCCCCACTGTGACACTGCCCTGAGAAGAGCAGGCAGCAAAGCCACGCAGGGCTCGCCAGCTCTGGCTGGCACAGTCCTTGTCCCAGTCCCTCTGCTCAGCTGTCAGCTCTGGCAGAGCAGGAGAATCCAGGGAATTCCAGCCAGTGCCATGCACACAGGTAGTTCCTACCCAATTCAAAAATTTGTTTCTCTCCTGCAGGACCTGAGCTGTGCCTTCCCCCTCCTGCCTCCCTTCTGCCACGCGCTGGGGTGGCACCAGCTGTCCCCAGCCCGGGATTGTCCCACAGCTGGGACTGGCCAAGCAGAGTCACAATGTGCTTTTCTGCACATAGGACTTCCATTGATTTCTACAGGAATTGTGTGTGTATGAAACAAGTGCAGAATGTGTAATGGAAACCTGCACTGCAGATAAAAAGGAGGTAAAAAAATGCACATGTATGGATCCACTGCCCACGGCAGAAGTGCATGGCTGCTGGAGCAGACCCCAGTCACAGTCTGTATGCATTAAAAAAATGTTTCAGCAACCTGTGGTTTGTTGCAACCTCTCATTTTCTCAATTTGCTGTGTGTTAAGTGGGTCCTTCAGTGGGGAGTTCCTCGGGGCTCAGCTGGGATCCCTCTCGCAGGACGGCTGATTTGTGCTGGCAGCATTTCCTGGGATTTTCTTAAAGCTTTGGTGAGTTTCCCTTCCACAAGTGAGTCTCTGTCCTGTGGGACACCAGCCTCCATAGGGGCCAAGGTATGAACCACACACTCAGGAAGCTGGTTGTCATTTTGATTTTGGATTTTTGTTTTTTTTTTTTTAATTTGAAATAATTCTTTGAAGCAGATTCAGGGCAGATGCCACTGACCTCTTACCACAAACACGTATTTGCAATGATAAAGTCATACAGCTTAAAACACAAAATAAGGGGTGAGGGAAGAGAAAGAAGCCCCTGCTGTGTGTATCTGGGTCCCAGGCCAGGAAGAGTGGCCACGTGGGTTCAGTCTCATCCCATGGCTGAGTGGGGCTGTGCTGGGGCTGTGTGCTTGGGCTCCATTTGAGGCCTTTGATCATGAAATCAATCCCATGTCTGGGTCCTTCAGTGGCTCATGCTCCACCTCTCCTCCCTGCAGTGTCCCCACAGAGCCCTGGGGACGCTGTGGCTTTGCTCCCACTCCTCAGCAGCGTTCTCCCACAGCCCTGGGCAGGGTGTGTGTGCAGCCTCCTTCAGGGTGTGTGTGTGGCCTCTGTCAGTCCGTGGGTCAGTCTGGAGTATATGTCTGTCTCTGGACACGTTACATGGTGTAGCAGTGCTCTGTTCAATAAAGCTTTCATATACATAGCAGCAATGGAGTCTTGCCATCCATGACACACTGCCAGCTACTGGGCAGGGCTAGCGGGCGTCGCGGGCACCGTGGTCCCTCTCTGTTTGTTCTTCCTCTTCTTGGTGCCAGACTTTGTGTCTTTGGTGTCTTTCCGATTTCTATTCCCATTATCTTGCTTTCCTTGCTCTTCCTTTTTCTTCCTTTTCCCTGCAGTAAAGCAAAGTGGCAGCACGAGGTGGAGTGAGGTATCGGGGAACAGATTGGCCCTGTCCCCTTCACCCTGCCCCCCTGGTTAATTCATGTGCATTTAATCACTGCTCAGAGCCCTTTCCCCTCAGAACACTCAGCACAGCTGCCATCCTTGTCCATTCTGTAACAAGATAACTAAACCACCATTCATCCTGAAGGCTCTAATTCCTGGGAAAAACAGATCTATTCTGGTAGAGAGCTCCCATCATGGCAGCACACAGGCATGCACCCCTGGCTGCTCTCTGGTCAGGGAAGAAACTAAAATGGGGTTTTTTTTTGACATGGTTTGGACTGGATCTTGAAGGTCTCTTCCATCCTTGCCATTCTGTGAATTCTGTAAAATAGGTGAAACCTGTGGCACACAACAAGCTGTGCCAAGATCACCCCCCTGGAGACTGTGCAGGCATGGACAGCAGCACACAGGCATGCACCCCTGGCTGCTGTCTGGCCAGGGAAAAAACTAAAATGGGGTTTTTTGGCATGGGTTGGACTGGATCTTGAAGGTCTCTTCCATCCTTGCCATTCTGTGAATTCTGTAAAATAGGTGAAACCTGTGGCACACAACAAGCTGTGCCAATGATCACCCCCCTGGGACTGTGCCCCTTCCACCTGCAGCTCCCCCAGGTGCCATCCCATCCCCATCCCCTGCACTTCAGAGGAGCCAGGAGCTGCACAACACATTTGTGACACTGGACAATTGGCTGACTGCCTGTCCCTGAGCTCCCTGGGGTGTGGGCAGGGATGGGAGCCCCCCAGCTCTGCTCACCTTCGGGGCACTGGCTCTTCTGCACCGTACAGCGCCGCACCTCCGTGGTGGCAGGGCACAGGGACACGTCCCCAGAGGGCGCCTGCAGGATCCGCCGTGTCCGGTCCTCATTGCCCTTCTTGAAGCCACAGAGCTTCCTTTTCTTGGAGCAGGGCCCCCACGGCCCCCACTCACTCATTTCACATTGTGCTGCAGAGAACAAGAGAGCCCGGCTGTAATTCCTGCTCCAGCCCTGGCCACCCCAGAGCCCATCTCACCCCCGCCTCAGGCTGCAAGGGAGTCTGTGCTTCCCCAGCAGGTTCCTAAATCCCTGAGCACCCCTTCGAGTCTGTGCTTCCCCAGCAGGTTCCTAAATCCCTGAGCACCCCTTTGAGTCTGTGCTTCCCCAGCAGGTTCCTAAATCCCTGAGCACCCCTTCGAGTCTGTGCTTCCCCAGCAGATTCCTAAGTCCCTGAGCATCCCTTCCTTGCCACACCACACCAACTCTGGGTCACAGCTCACAAAAACCATGGGCTGCTCCCCATCCAGGCTGGTTCCCAGAGGGCTCTGCCCCACAAAGGGTACCCTGAGGGGTTTGGATCATCATCTGCACCCCCTGCAGCAGAACCCAGGGCAGACAGGGCAGTGCAGGGCTGCTTACCAGGACTGCTGCACTCCATGGTGCCGTTGGCAGCAGCGTAGCCTTCGGGGCACGTCACGTAACATCTCCCTTTGTGCAAATACAAACCTTCCTTACATTTTGTGCAAAAGTTTCGACTGAAACAGGACTCACAGTTCTCAATTTTGCATTCTAGGGGGGGAAAAAGAGCAAAAGAATCACCAAAGCCATCATACAGTCCAATGAACAGAAGGCTCGAGAAGCTCCACACTGCCAAGCCAGGGGTCTCGCAGCAGCCAGGTCTCTGAGCATCCTGCCAGGCCTGGCTGTGCCACCCAGGAGTGAGTATTCTTTGCAGGACAGCCCTGTGCTGCAGCTCTCACAGCCAGGCAGCAGCAGCCACTGCCAGGCCAGAATCATGCAGGGTGGGAAGGTTTTGGGCTGGGGCTCAGCTGAGCATCAGTCAGCCAAAGGGGACGGTGCAAAGCATCCAGCCCTGGCTCCAGCTGCAGCTGCAGGACAGGCTGCATGGAAAGGGAGCTGGATGGAAAGCTGGCTGTGAGGGTGCTGTGCATGGACCTGCCAGGGCAGTGATCCCAGGGCTCCATGTCCAGCTCTTTCTGGTGCTCTGGCTACAAGATTCAAGTCAGGGATTTCACTCAGGGCCGCCTGAGTCTGGCGAGCAGTAGAGCAGGAAAAGAGGCACGAAGTGCCTGAAAGGATCTCCCTCCTCCCAAAGGCTGCCAGTCTGGGAACCCACATTACAAAACTGCCCAGAGATCCTGCAAGATCCCACATCCACAGCCTGTGCAGTGCTGAGCAGGGCTGTTCTGAGGCTGCCGTGCTCAGCCTGGCCTCATCCCTTCCCCAGAGCCACAGTGTTGTGCTGTGATTTCAGGGTTTACTCCAGAACCCCGGGTCCCTCCCCTGATCATTCCCTCCCAGGTGTGTCAGTCCCCTCTCCTTTCCCCACCCAGCACTGTCTGTCAGTCCTGGCATTCCAGAAGGGCACAGAGTGATTGGCAGATTCACAGGATGCCCTCTACCCCTGGGGGCATTGGGCCATCCAGGTGTCCTTTGTCCCTTTGTCCCTCCCCTCCTGTCCCTGCTTGGTGGCTCCCTGCCCCTTCCCTGCCCCTCTCCCGGGGTTAAAGGAGCAGCAGCCACGGGCTCAGGGAGTTCTGTTGGAGCTGCTGCTGCATTCAGAGGCTGTGGGCCAGAATAAAGCTCTGGATCCAAACCCTCCATCAGAGCCGACTCCTTTCCTTCACCATCGCCTGAAAGCTTCTCCACAGAGGGAAACCTAAGGAGCAGCCCCTGTTATGGGGGAAGCTCCATCCCAGCACCACCAGAGCTCCTGCAGGCCTGGACTTGTGTCCATGTGCCCACTGCAGCACCCAGGCAGCCAAAAGTGTCTGTGGGGTGAAACACCACACACCCAGCCAGCCCAAAGTGTCTGTGGGGTGAAACACCACACACCCAGCCAGCCCAAAGTGTCTGTGGGGTGAAACACCACAGTGCCACTGTTTGGTTCAGCAGCAAGGCCAGACAAGCTCAGGCACATCCTGTCCAGCTCTATTGGTGAATATTCCAAAACCACAGCAGCTCCTGCCTGCAGAGCTCTGCCCACAGGCTCCCCCAGCCCCACACTCACTGATGCACTTGTTCATGTCCGTGTTGCGAAGGCCGAAGTAGCCCAGGGGACAGGAGGGCAGGCAAATCCCGATCTGCCGGATGTCGTTGCGCTCCAGGAGGATGAAGAGTTTGGGGGAGCACCTCAGGCACCCGTTGAACTCCGAGCACAGGTCACAGCCCCTGGCACAGCCCTGGCTCAGCTCCGTGCTGACTGCAAGAGCAGCAGAGAGGCCCTGGTTAGTGCTGGGCTCTGCAGCACCAGCTGTGCTCACAAACTGGCACCAGGGGCAGGAACCGGGGCACAGCAAGGATCCTGCAGCCCTGGCACACTCACAGCACTGCTCTGATGGCCACAGAGCCAGAACTGTGCCAAGCACGGGTACGAGAGTCACAACAGGGCTGTGCTGAGGAGCAGGGCCCTGAAACAGCCAGAGCTGTGCCCAGGGACCCACCCCAGCCCTGAAACAGCCAGAGCTGTGCCCAGGGACCCACCCCAGCCCTGAAACAGCCAGAGCTGTGCCCCAGGACCCACCCCAGCCCTGAAACAGCCAGAGCTGTGCCCAGGACCCATCCCAGCCCTGAAACAGCCAGAGCTGTGCCCAGGACCTGGCACTGCCCACCCCAGCCCTGAAACAGCCAGAGCTGTGCCCAGGGACCCACCCCAGCCCTGAAACAGCCAGAGCTGTGCCCAGGACCCACCCCAGCCCTGAAACAGCCAGAGCAGTGCCCAGGACCCACCCCAGCCCTGAAACAGCCAGAGCTGTGCCCCAGGACCCACCCCAGCCCTGAAACAGCCAGAGCTGTGCCCCAGGACCCACTCCAGCCCTGAAACAGCCAGAGCTGTGCCCAGGACCCACCCCAGCCCTGAAACAGCCAGAGCTGTGCCCAGGACCCACCCCAGCCCTGAAACAGCCAGAGCTGTGCCCAGGACCTGGCACTGCCCATCCCAGCCCTGAAACAGCCAGAGCTGTGCCCAGGGCCTGGCACTGTTCAGATCAGCTCTGAAACACTGCTCAGCCGAGAGCTGTGCCCACAGCCCCAGCACTACCCTGAAACAGCCAGCTCCCAGTACCCAGCACTGTTCACCCCAGCCCTCTGCCTCCCAGCCCTGGTGCCCATGTGGGGCACACACTAACGTGGGCATGTCCCAAGGGGTTCAGCACCTCCTGCTGCCTCCCCTGCAGTGCCTCCATGCCCAGGAGCAGAGTTCATGGCCCTGGAGCAAAACTGTTCCATTAATTCTGTCCCAGGCTGGATCTCACCCTGACCCTGCCTATGTTAAATTCTCTCTGGCAGTCAGGAGGTGTCACTGCCCCCAAAATAGAGATGTGTTCTCAGCTCCTACATTCAGTCCAAGAAAAATACTCAATCCCATGTCTTGAGAATTTTCTGCTTTCAATTATCATATAAAATGCTGCTTGTTTTGAAACCAATCGCATTCTTTGCAGACTAGAATGCAGGTTATTTTTATTAGTTTATTATGCAAGCCATGTCCTTGTTTATAGAAAAGCTGTGTATTTAAAAGATCTATTCTTTTAAATACCATGTTTACTACACTTCAAAAGCAAGCACAGAGCAGAACAGTGCTCAAGTGTCAGGACTAGAGGTAAGAGAGCTGCTCTGTCCCCATGCCGTGGCCCAAGAGCTGTTCTATCCCTCTGCCATGGCCCAAGAGCTGCTCTGTCCTCTCACCATGACCCAAGAGCTGCCCTGTCCCCACAGCAAGACCCAAGAGCTGCCCTGTCCCCCCAGCAAGACCCAAGAGCTGTTCTATCCCCCTGCATGACCCAAGAGCTGCTCTGTCCCCTCACCATGACCCAAGAGCTGCTCTGTCCTCTCACCATGACCCAAGAGCTGCTCTGTCCCCTCACCATGACCCAAGAGCTGTTCTATCCCCCTGCATGACCCAAGAGCTGTTTTATCCCTCTGCCATGGCCCAAGAGCTGCTCTGTCCCCCCACCATGACCCAAGAGCTGCCCTGTCTCCCCAGCAAGACCCAAGAGCTGTTCTATCCCCCTGCATGACCCAAGAGCTGCTCTGTCTCCCTGCCATGACCTGGCAGCCACCACTGTCTGTCCCAGCCCCTTTTCCAGGCCTGTGGCTTCTTCAGCCTTGGGAGAAGACACCCAAGGCAGGGGGTTCTCAGCCCCCAGCTGCTAGGAGGGTCCCCTGGTGTGGACTGGGACCCCCAGGGATCCATCCCCATCCCTCCTGCAGCGCTGGGCTCTGGTGCCAAGCTCTGTCTCCATGGCAAAGGTATAAACTGGGCTCCCACTGGAAATTCCCTTTATAGCATTAGCCATGACATCAGGTTTTCCTTGTTCTCCCAGGGCTCGGCAGTCCCACTTTTAATCTAAAATCAATTTTCTATAATTTAATTTAAACCAGTTTTAATGTAAAACAGCTCTAACATCAGCTTACATAAAGGAGGGCAATTGGCTCCTCTGGTGCCAATTCTGCCCTGCATGAACCCCTCCAGGGACCCTCTGGGCTGGAGGCAGATCTGACCCCCCCATGACCTCAGGGTGTTGGGAAGGATGAAAGTTTGACAAGAAAGTCTCACAGATATGTGTGCTTAGCAGAAATATTTTTAAATGTAGAGTCTGATGAAGGAATAGAGATGGAAGCAAGTTTTGATATAGAAGAAAAGAATTGCTGAGTCAGTCTTGCTGGATAACCAAGGAGGCAAAGGCTGTGTTAGTTAGAAGGGGTTTCTATGGCTTAGAGCAAAGGATAAACCCACCCCAAACAAGAAGATGTTTTTTACCAAGCAGAAAGAGAGCACAGACAAACAAGCCTGCCAATGTGGCAAGCAGAAAAAAGCTCTCAGAATTTTCTGCTGCAAGAAAACTGAAAAACATCTTCTAGCTTAAACTGTAATGTACTGACTTTTAGTGATTGGAGAACAGTAACATGAATATGGTAATTACAGTAGTTATGACAGGCTATAGATAAAAGTATAGATTGGTTCTGCTATATTAAGATGCTCAGCAAAGAAAAGCATAGAATGTATTGTAACCAAAAGAAAAGTATAGAATGCATTGTAACCAAAATAAAAGTATAGAATGCACTGTAACCTAAACCAAAGGGTCTCCAGGCCTGCCTGCAGCTGGAGCTGACAGCTGTGGGCACAGCTCTGTCACCCAGGACCCTGGGCTGCTGTAACCTCTTGGATGGAATAAATTGCATTTTGTATACAATAAACTGCATTTTGAAGAGCTGCCTGGAGTCCCACATCCCTCATTTCATCTCTTACATCAGGGGACAGCTCAGGGCACATGGAGGGTGGGATCTGGGGATCTCTGCAGGCTCTTGGGGCACCAGAGGCCCTGCCCAGCCCCTCTCACACCAGCACAGCATCACCAGAGGAAGCAGAGAAGAAAAGCATTTCATACATACTTCGTCTTTGCCTCTTGCCCTTCACCACTTTGCTGCTGCCTGTTGGATCCATGGAGCTCAGAAAAACCACCACCACAAGCAGTCCAAGCTGCATAGTAACTCTCCAGAACTGCAGCCCCTCCGTCCTGGGGTGGCTGGGGGAGCGTGCTCCACAGCTGGGGGCTCTGCTGCCCCTAAATCCTCAGAGCTGAGAGTCTGTGCACAGAGCCAGGGCTGGCACCATATCCACAAGCTGCAGCAGCACCAGCCAGCTCAGGTAGCAGGGAACATGGCTCTGCCTTCATCCCTGTCAGCAGGGCAGGAGCTCGGCCCCAGGGCTGTCCAGGGCTCACAGTGGGTGTTAGGGGCTCACAGTGTCCAGGGGTGCTGGCAGGAACTGCAAAAGAAGAGGAGAATAGGTTAATTTGACACACAGCATCACTCCCACAATGGCTGGGGGTGAGATGGGGGGTGTGGGGTGCACTGGGGGTGCTGACAAATAGTGGTGTGGGGAGAAGGGTGCTCCAGCCTCATCCATGAGTCCCTGTCACAGAATCACTGAATCACAGAATCACAGAATCCCAGAATCACTGAATCATAGAGTCACAGAATCCCAGAATCACTGAATCCCAGAATCACTGAATACCAGAATCACTGAATCACAGAATCACTGAATCCCAGAATCCCTGAATCACAGAATGATGAGGTTGGAAGAGACCTCTAAGATCATCAAGTCCAACCTATGCCCTAACACCTCAACTAGACCATAGCACCAAGTGCTATGTCCAGTGTTTTTAAACACATCCAGAGATGGTGATTCTCCCTGGGAAGAGCATTCCAGTACTTTATTATCCTTTTGATGAAAAAACTTTTTTCCTAATATCCAACCTATCCCTTCCCTGCCATAGCTTGAGACTAATAACCAGTTTGAATGCTCAGTGCATCTTTGCCATCTGCCAGCGCTGCAAACAGTAGTTAGAGCTGGAACTTGTTTAAAACAGAGCCAGACCCTTGGGCTGCCCTCCCCGAGAGGCAGATGGCTGCAGTGGGTGCCAGGCACACAAGATGTTTCCCATCAAGGGGGCACCTCTGGGGCTGGTAGTCGAGCCCAGCAGAGAGCCAGCCTGGTGTGTCTGGGGACGGGGTGGGATCCTCTGCCCAGAACGCTGCTGCCTTTCTGCTCGCAGGGAATTTCCAAACCTCCCATCTCCCGTTCATTCCCCGAGGCACAGGGCAGGGTCAGCGCTGCCTGCACAGGGCTGGGTGCGGGAGCTGCTCTGCCCCAGGCTCACCACAGGGACAGCCTGGTGTGGGGCACAGAGAGAGCCTGGTGTGAGCCTGGTGTGGGGTACAGAGAGCTTGGTGTGAGCCTGGTGTGGGGCACAGAGAGCCTGGTGTGGGGCACAAAGAGAGCCTGGTGTGGGGCACAGAGAGCCTGGTGTGGGGCACAGAGAGCCTGGTGTGAGCCTGGTGTGGGGCACAAAGAGAGCCTGGTGTGGGGCACAGAGAGAGCCTGGTGCGGGGCACAGAGAGCCTGGTGTGGGGCACAAAGAGAGCCTGGTGTGGGGCACAGAGAGAGCCTGGTGTGGGGCACAGAGAGCCTGGTGTGGGGCACAAAGAGAGCCTGGTGTGGGGCACAGAGAGAGCCTGGTGTGGGGCACAGAGAGCCTGGTGTGGGGCACGGAGAGCGTGGTGTGGGGCACAAAGAGAGCCTGGTGTGAGCCTGGTGTGGGGCAGAGAGAGAGCCTGGTGTGGGGCAGCAAGCCCAATGTGGGGCAGAGAGCCCGGCATGGAGCAGTGAGTCTGCCACGGGGCAGAGAGCCTGGTGTGGGGCAAAGAGAGCCCAATGTGGGGCACAGAGAGCCTGGTGTGGAGGCAGCAAGGCCAATATAGGGCAGAGAGCCTGGCACAGAGAGCCTGGTGTGGGGCAGAGAGAGCCTGGTGTGAGGCAGTGAGTCCAATGTGGGGCAGAGATAGCCCGGCATGGGGCAAAGAGCCCAGCATGGGGCAGAGAGAGCCTGGCATGGGGCAAAGTGGCAGCCTGGTGTGGGGCAGAGAGCCTGGCATGGAGCACAGAATCCAATGTGGGGCAGAGAACCCAACATGGGGCAGAGAGCCTGGCACGGAGCACAGAATCCAATGTGGGGCAGAGAACCCAACATGGGGCAGAGAGCCCATGCTGCTCTCACCAAGCCGTGGCACAGAGTGGCCCAGCATGCTGGCAGGACAGAGTGATGAGATGGCAGCACCAGCAGCACAGGCTGGCACCAAACCAACAGCTCTGCATGAACTTGGGGAGAGAGAAGGGAAGCCCAGCTGCCAGCCAGGACTCCACATCCTTTCCTGAGAGTGCCCAAACCCTTGCTCAGCTGGCTCCTGACATTTTCCCTGTGCTTTCCAAGTGTTTTTCCCTGTGCCCTGTGTAAGGAAGGACAAGCTCCACTCTGCACCAAGAAATTTGGCACTGCCAAGCCAGCCCCACTCCTCTCTGCAGCTGGCAGAGCCAAGCCCTGCCAACGGCAGGCATTGTGCTGGAATGGAGGCGACAACATTTGCTCTGTGAAGTCAAATGAAACAGAAAATTGTTTTAATCCCTTTCTAATAACTGCGCAATCACCAATGCCCCAAACAACTGGTGGAGACAGAGCTGGAAGGGAGCCCGGCTCTGCCTGGGATGGTCCCCATGGGGTTGTCCCCTCCCTGGCCCACCCTGCCTGGGGGACCTGCTGGAGGGCCAATGGCACAGCAGCCCCTGCCCCAGCCCACCTGAGGAGGGTATGGCCACCAGGGGCCACCAAGTGTGGCCATAACCCCTCTGGAGCAGAGCACCTGGAGGGAGGGGGCTGCCCCAGCAGCATTGGGCTGCTGTGACCTGGGAATTGCTGAGCCTTGTGGCACAAACACTCCTGGCACTCACCTGTGCCTTCACCACTGTCCCCTGCCCTGGTGGCTCTGACCTTTTCACTGTCCCCTCACCCTGGTGGCTCTGAACCTTTCACTGGGTGATCTGGGTTTTGCTGAGCCTTGTGGCAGCCCATGGCACAAACACTCCTGGCACTCACCTGTACCATCACCACTGTCCCTTCATCCTGGTGGCTCTGAACTTTTCCCTGTCCCTCACCCTGGTGACTCTGAACCTTTCCCTGTCCCCCTGGCTCTGATGGCTCTGAACTTTTCCCTGTCCTTCCATCCTGGTGACTCTGAACCTTTCCCTGTCCCTCTGTCCTGATGGCTCTGAACTTTTCCCTGTCCTTCCATCCTGGTGACTCTGAACCTTTCCCTGTCCCCCTGTCCTGATGGCTCTGAACTTTTCCCTGTCCCCCATCCTGGTGGCTCTGAACTTTTCCCCGTGTCCCCGCTGTCCCTGCTGGGGCAGGAGCCCAGCATTCACCATGTGCTTGTTGTTACAGCCCACGGCTCGTCCGCAGGATTTTCAAATAAATAATTAGTCACTTGTGTAAACACCAACTTGTTCTGCACTTCCAAGCCTGTTTGCTGCAAGCTGCTTTATAAACACTGTCAAGTGCTCCAGCTGGGCTGGTGGAGTGTTCAGGGAGCTGAGCAGAGGGGGATCCCCACAGCTCCTCCACACTTGTGCAGGACGTGGGGACAGCAGGGTCCCTTGGACAGGTGCTGTGGGACAGTCCCCATGCCCAGCACGGCCACTTGTGGGGATGCCATCAGTGCAGCACAGCCCAGAGTGTGCTGGTGCTGCTCCCGGTGTTGAATTCCAGCAGGAAGCACACACCGTGTTTACACAACACTCCCAGCGTGGGGACAGCCCCCAGCGTGGGGACAGCAGCAGGACTGGATGTCCTGATGGAGCAAGCATAACCCCAGTGTGCCAAGAGCCAGCGTGAAACTCTGCCAGCAGCACAGACCCCATTGCTGAGGGCAGCCAGGGCCAGGAGTGCCACGGGAACCTTGAGATTGCAGCACGAACCAAGTGAGCACACACTTCTGGCACAGACATCTTTTATGAAAAATCCTTTCCTTAGGGTTTTTCCTCCTGAGAAGCTGAGAGGCTTCAGGGACAAAATGCAAACAATGGTTATCTGCTGCTGTGGGATGCAACAGGTGCATCTGGGATTGGTCTCATGTGGATGTTTCTAATTAATGGCCAATCACAGCCCAGCTGGCTCGGACAGAGAGTCTGAGCCACAAACCTTTGTTATCATTCTTTCTTATTCTATTCTTAGCTAGCCTTCTGAGGGAATCCTTTCTTCTATTCTTTTAGTATAGTTTTACTATAATATATATCAGAAAATAATAAATCAAGCCTTCTGAAACATGGAGTCGGATTCTCGTCTCTTCCCTCATCCTCAGACCCCTGTGAACACGGTCACACACTTCTCCCTCCTGGTTTCCTTGCTTTCTAGCCCAAAGAGAGCCTGGGCTTGGCCACAGCTGCTGCCTCAGCACAGAAAGGCGCTCGAGGTGCTGTCTTGGCAGGTCACACACAATCCACAGGTCTCCCAATCCCCCCACGAGCACCTGGGTGTCTGTGGGGAGCTGTCTGGATGGACTGCCAGCTCTCCCCACCCTCCCTGCAGGACACAAGTTATGGTTCTTTCTGTTACTGCAGCCATCAGTCAAGCTCAGGTTGCTACAAGCAATTCCCAGTCTAAACATTTGCAGGATTTATGCCATTATCCAATCTACAGGAAGAATTTGGGGTAACCTGAATTGTTCTGAGTTCATTTATGGAGAGACCTGGCCCCTGGATCTGAGATGGCACTAAGCCTTGTTTGCAATTCAATCAGGATAAATTGGTCCTTGGGAGCTCCAATACAAACCAGAAAATGTAAACCATGCAGATAATTTGCCATTAGTCCTCCTACACACAAGGTGAGAAAGACCAACATTATATCCCCAGGATATTTGAGACCTAATCCACAATAACTAAATTGCTGATATATTGCCTCTTGCTGAACCTACCAGGGATCCCAAATGTAAACAGGCTCTCCGAAGGTTTACTGAGCCTTGGAGAGAAGGACCAGATGCTGGAGGCAGGACAGACCTGGTTCCAGCAGGAATGAACCCCTGGGAGCTGCCAACAGCCCAGCTGTGAGCGGGGGAATTTGGGTTTCCAGGAGCCGGATGGAGAATTTGAATTTCCTCTGTGTGAATGTGCACGAAGTGGCTTCCTGCAGGAGGAGTCGTGGTTTGTCAGGGTTTGTTTGGTGTCATATCTCCCAGTCCCACACCCAGGACACACCATCCCAAGGCCTCCAGACCCAGAACACACCATCCTGAGGGCTCCAACACTCAGGACACACCATCCTGAGGGCTCCAACACCCAGAACACCATCCTGAGGGCTCCAACACCCAGAACACACCATCCTGAGGGCTCCAACACCCAGGACACACCATCCCAAGGCCTCCAGACCCAGAACACACCATCCTGAGGGCTCCAACACTCAGGACACACCATCCTGAGGGCTCCAACACTCAGGACACACCATCCTGAGGGGTCCAACACCCAGAACACACCATCCTGAGGGCTCCAACACTCAGGACACACCATCCTGAGGGGTCCAACACCCAGAACACACCATCCTGAGGGCTCCCAGCCCAGGTCACACCATCCTGAGGGCCCCAACACTCGGGACACACCATCCCAAAGCCTCCAACACCCAGGACACACCATCCTGAGGGCTCCCAGCCCAGGTCACACCACCCCAAGGCCTTCAACACCCAGGACACACCATCCCAAAGCCTCCAGCCCCAGGACACACCATCCTGAGGGCTCCAACACCCAGAACACACCATCCTGAGGCCTCCCAGCCCAGCACACACCACCCCAAGGCCTTCAACACCCAGGACACACCATCCTGAGGGCTCCAGCCCCATGAGGCACCACCCAAAACCTTCAACAGTCCCATGACACACCACACCAAAGCCTCCTAGCGCCAGGACACACCACCCTGAGGCCTCCCATCCCCAGAACACACCATCCCAATGCCTCCAGCCCCAGCACACACCACCCAAAACCTTCAACACACAGGACACACCACCCTGAGGGCTCCAACACCCAGGACACACCATCCAAGGCCTTCAACACCCAGAACACACCACCCTGAGGGCTCCAACACCCAGGACACACCATCCCAAGGCCTCCTAGCCTCAGGGCAGAGTCCAGGTCTGGAAGGTTGTGGGTGGCAGCAGCAGCTCCATGCTGCTCACTCCCCAGCCTGCCTTTGTGGGGTTTTCAACAGGCCCCTCAAACACCAGAGATGGCAGCTGGTTATCCCTGGTTATCCCTGGTTATCCCTGGTTATCCCCTGTTCCACAGCGCCCAGGGATGTGTCCTGGCGCTCCCTGAGCCCACTGCCTGCTCTGCCTGTTCCCTGTTCCCTGTGCTGGTGACCCCATGGCAGAGCTCCCTGCCCGCTCCAGCAGCCCCACCATGGCAGGGAAGGGCTGAGGGAGCAGGTTTGGGGCCTCATTCTCTTTGGGAAAATCCCTCAGGGAAAGTCCATCAGCAGGGCTGATGCTGCTGGAGCAGCTCTGTGAGTCCCACCAGGCCTGGCTCAGCCATCCCAGCTGCCCCAGGGTGTCTCACGTGCCTCTGGCAAACAGCTCTGCACATGCATAGGCACAGGCAGAGCCACTTTGTTCTGCTCAGTCCTTGAAGCAATAAAAGAGGGCTGCATTAAGTCCAATTTCCGAACCAGAAGGTCTTCATTTGATATCAGGTCCCAGCGCCAAGTTCTGCAAAATCCCCAACCCATAAACTTCACTGAAAAAAAAAAAATAAAAATAATAAAAGCCCAAGCTGGCAGCAGAGCTATCCACAGCATTGTTGAGGTCTGCAGCTCCTGCTCTGCATTCCCTGTGCTGTGACACCCTGAGGAGGGGCTGCTGCTCGTGCTCCAAAAAAACCCCATCCCAAGGATTTGTTCCGAAAATAGAACTTTGCACCTTAGCTAAAAAAACGTTACAAGGTAAGTCTATATGTGTTAAGTGTTTTAGTAATCATATTAGTAGTGATACTTTGCATACTTCAGTGTGTGTGCGACAAACGATGAACAAAACTATCAAAAAAGTTTTTATCATACAAAAAACCCCATAAACTTCACTGAAAAAAAAAATAATAAAAGCCTGATCTGGCAGCAGATTGGGCTCATGGCCACCCCTGGGCCCTGCCCTGGCACTGGGAGCTGCTCTGGGGCCAGCAGCTCCAGCTCAGTGCCCCACAGTAGCTGCTCCAAAAAAACCCTAATGCCACAGGCCTCCCTCCAGGAGCAGAGTGCTTCAGCCCTGTAAAACATCAGGAAATGTTTTACAGGGGGATTCCCGTGGCCCTCATGCCAGCACACAGGCTGCTCTGCAGGAGGAGGAGGAGGCAGAGCCCTGAGGCAGGCAGGCTGCAGGATCTGTGCCTGCTGCTTCTGCACAGAACCAGAGCAGCAGCTGGAGCTGCACTGGAATCACCCTGGCAGGCACAGCTCTGTGTTTGAGGTCTGACTGCAGCTTTGGGAGCAGCAAATCTGTGTGTGTTGGGTACAGCAGGCACAGCTCTGTGTTTGGGGTCTGACTGCAGCTTTGGGAGCAGCAAATCTGTGTGTGTTGGGTACAGCAGGCACAGCTCTGTGTTTGAGGTCTGACTGCAGATTTGGGAGCAGCAAATCTGTGTGTGTTGGGTACAGCAGGCACAGCTCTGTGCTGTGAGGATCTGTAGGAGCATCTCCACAGCTTTTAGCCGAGCTCAGGGCATCACTGCCCTGAATCTCCAGAGCTTGCAGCTGTGCTCAGAGCATTCCTGCATTTCCAGAGCTTTTAGCAGAACCCAGGGCATCCCTGCCCTGCATTCCAGAGCTTTTGGCAGTGCTCAGGACATCCCTGCCCTGCATTTCCAGAGCTTTTGGCACCTCTTCCCTGAATCTGCAGAGCCTTTGGCCGTGCTCAGGGCATCACTGCCCTGCATTCCAGAGCTTTTGGCCATGCTCAGGGCATCCCTGCCCTGCATTTCCACAGCTTTGGGCTGTGCCCAGGGCATCCCTGCCCTGCATCTGCAGAGCTTTAGGCTGTGTTCAGGAGCTTTTTGATGTGCTTTTGGATGTGCACACATCCCTGCATTTCCAGAGCTCTTGGCCGTGCTCAGGACGTCCCTGCCCTGCATTTCCAGAGCTCTTGGCCGTGCTCAGGACATCCCTGCCCTGCATTTCCAGAGCTCTTGGCCGTGCTCAGGACATCCCTGCCCTGCATTCCCAGAGCGTGTCCCCGCTCCCGGCTCCTCCCCGCCGCGTCCCTCAGGGTGGTGCTGCTGCTCTCGCAGCAGCTGATCCAGGGAGCTGATCCAGCCCAAACGAGCCTTTTATTCCAGGGTGGTTTCCAGGCGTGTTGCAGCACTGGCGTTGCTGCCATCCTCCCACCCAGCCTGCACAGCCCTGGCCCCACAGCAGGGTGAGGGATGCAATCAGGGGTTTACCCACTCCAGGGTCACCATCAGACAAAATCACTGTGCATGGAGAACCCTCCAGGCAGAGGCAAAATCACTCCAAATAGAGAACCCTCCAAAGAGGCTTCACTGCATTCAGTCCCTGGCAGATCTCAGCACAGACCTGGCCACCCCAGCACTGTCAGCACTGCCCCAAGCTCACAGACCTCCAGGTGACAGATTTTTGGGTGTGGGTACCTGCTGATCCCCGTGCAGCACAGTGGAGGCTCCACATGTGCACACATGGACTAGAAAAGAAAGACTAGAAAAACTAGAAAAAGGAAGTCAAATGAAAGCTGGGGGATTTTGGCAGACTTCAGAGTGACAAGGGACCTCAGAAGAAGATCATTTATGTTTCCAGAGTCATGTCATCCCCTTTGTCTGCCTGGATTATTGCCTGTATTACCCTATTTTAATGCCTTTCACTGTAAGTGCCTCATTAAACCCAAACCCCGCCGTTCAGGGGAGCACACATGCCTGAGACTATAAAATATCCAATCCCAGTGACCCCCAGCCATGTCTCACAGCACCTGGCTCCATCAGCACCGAGGCTGAAGCCACCTTGACCTTTGGGGAGCTGAATCCCAGCCAGGCTGCAGGAGCCCTCACTGCATCCAGCACCAGCTGCTCACACCACTCTAATTACTGCCATCATCCCCATTATTAATTACCTCCCTGTGGATCCCCCATTCCAGCTGTGCTTAGCCCGTGCCCCCATGGGTGCCTGGCAGCAGCCTTGCCTTAGGTGCAGCCACAGCAGGACTGAGCTGGCAGCAAATTACCTGCTCATCCTCCCATTGCCCCCGTGCCTGGCAGAGGGCACAGCTGGACCCACAGCTGGCTCAGAACCAGCCGGGAGCTCCAGGCAGATGATCAACACCCCAGCTCTGTCCCTGTGCCCAGGTCAGGATCGTAACACGGTGCCAGGGGACACACACAGAGATCAGCCCAGCTTCTTGTCCCTGTCCCTAGCCCAGGATGGTAACACGATGCCAGAGGACACACAGAGAGCAGTCCAGCTCCCTGTCCCTGTCCCCAACCTGGATGGTAACACGGTGCCAGGGCACACACAGAGATCAGCCCAGCTCCTTGTCCCTGTCCCCAGTCCAGGACGGTAACACGGTGCAGGGGACACACACAGAGAGCAGCCAAACTCTGTCCCTCTGTCCCTGTCCCCAGCACAGGATGGTAACACGATGCCAGAGGACACACAGAGAGCAGCCCAGCTCCTTGTCCCTGTCCCCACTCAGGATGGTAACATGGTGCCAGGGCACACAGAGAGCAGCTCAGCTCTGTCCCTCTGTCTCTCTATCCCTGTCCCCAGCACAGGATGGTAACACGGTGCCAGGGCACACACAGAGAGCAGCCAGGGCACACAGAGAGCAGCCAGGGCACACAGAGAGCAGCCAGGGCACACACACAGAGATCTGCCCAGCTCCTTGTCCCTGTCCCCACTCAGGATGGTAACACGGTGCCAGGGCACACACCGAGAGCAGCCAGGGCACACAGAGTTCAGCCCAGCTCTGTCCCTCTGTCCCTGTCCCTCTGTCCCAGCCCAGCATGGTAACACGGTGCCAGGGCACACACAGAGATCAGCCCAGCTGCCCTGCAAGCCCCAGCAGCTCGGGGGAAGGGAGAGGAGGGAGGGAAGGGAGGAAGGGGATCCCACAGATGGTGCTGTGATCCCGCTCAGCTCTCATTGTCTGCGCTCATTATCCACGTTGCACAAGGCAAGCCCGCGGGCAGATGCTGACACGGCTCTCGGGTTCTTCATTAGCAGCCCGCCTTGCAAAAAGCTCCATCCGCACAAACATGCATGCTCGAAGCCCTTACCTTCAACTTGTCACTCCCTCATCCCTGCGGAAAAGGCTCTACTGGGTTCTCAGGTTTAAAATGCTGCAAGAGGAACTACAAAATTCCTCAGTTCCTCCAGAGAAAGTTACACGCACGTTTCTGTCAAAAAAAACCACCCGAAAAATAGATTCATGGCGAGTTCATGGAGAAGCCTGGTGCGTTTGGAGGTTTTGGTGGCTCGTTTTTTAAGGCAGGTTCCTGAGGGGGTCCCGGATTTGGCACAGAGGAACAAACCCTCCTGCGATGTGCGGGATCCCAGCTCGGGCTGGCTCCTACTCCCTCAGCCCACGCTGCAAAGCAGAAAGTTTGTGATCATCTCAGAGCAATTTGCACGTCCATAAATCCTGCTCTCAATCCGCAGACTCCATCCCCATCCACCTTCTAGGGGGCTTTATTATTATTATTATTATTATTATTATTATTATTATTATTATTATTATTACCAGAGTATCCAGCTTTGTAAAGGCATCCAGTGCAAACTCCTGCATGAGGGAATTCCACCCCACTGGTACCACCTCCTCAGACAATATCCAGCCAAAATATTGTGTGGCTGTTGCAAAACCCGGACTGGAGCTCCACAAAGGACCTTCCAGCCTCGCATCCAGAGCCAGCAGGGTCTCAGTAAATTACTGCAGAGTGACACACCATCCAGTTGTCTTTGTAGTCTTTTTTTTTTTATTTATGACAGCTAATTCCGAGTTATTACTAACATTTTAGTGGTAAGTGGCATATGAAGTCATCAGCTGTCACAACTGCATCTGTTAATAAACATGTCAGATATTAAAAGCAGCTTATTATCCTCTGGAGGGGGGAAGGCATGAAGGCAAAGAGCTCAGAGCCTGCTTGTTTTTCCATTGCTGGCTGTGCAGCAGGAGGAAACACTCCTGCTCAGGGGAGCAGCACGGCTGGGGTGAGACTGCCTGGGATATCTGCACCCCTGAGCAGCCTGGGAGCTCTGCTCCCTGTGCTCTCAGCTCCCTGTGCCTCCTCCACCAGGGTGAACGCATGGCAGAACCTGTTGTGTGCGGGGGGAACAGGGGACATCAGTGCTCAGGCACCTTCCCTGAGCCCCAGCGTGGCTGCTGGGGTGAGCAGATCCTGCTCAGGTGTTCCCTGAGCCCCACCATGACTGCTGGGGTGAGCAGATCCTGCTCAGATGTTCCCTGAGCCCCAGCATGGCTGCTGGGGTGGGCAGGTCCTGCTCAGGGGCTCAGGTGCCCCCAGGAGCCCTGGCCAGTGCCCCTGTACAAGCCACACAGAGGAGCTGGTGGCCACCAGCCCCCGAGGGCCAGCAGCCATGAGTGACAGCCATCCCTGGTTCTCACAGGGCTGATGTGCTGCTCGGGGCCCTGGTGCCCTGCAGGGCTGTGCCAGGGGTGTGTGACAGCTGCCAGGCAGCCCCTTGGACTCTGGCAGTGTCCTGGGGAGGCTCCCCAAGCTGGCAGGGCTCTGAGCTGGCAGCCACAGGGCACAGGCTCTTCCCAAGGGTGTGAGGAGCCCTGGGGTGGCTCCTGGAGCCCTCCTGGGTCCCCTGCTTGGCCAGGGCAGTTCCCCTTCAGTGCTCTGCAGGCCATGAGCCCTGATGGGAGGGAGGTTCTTGAGTGTCCCTGGGAGCTGCTGGCACCAGCCCCGGAGTGCTCAGTGCCTCAGGATGGACCTGACAGCCCTGAGGAAGAGGAGGGCAGGGGTGTGGGCACAGAACAGGGCAGCAAGCACCCCCCAGACACAGAGAGCCAGAGATCCCCATGAATTCCTCACACAGAGTTTGTGTGGGGGCAGTTGTGAGCGCAGAGGTGCAAAACAACCCAAACTCATGCAGGAGGGGAAACTCACCCTTCCTGCAGCGTTTCCTTTGTGCTGTGTGTGTTAGTGCTAAGGTCCATGGATGTTTTATTCATCCTGAACTCTCCTTGGCACCTCATTAAATGGTTTCCCATTTGTAAATGATGTCCCTGAGACCTTTGCTGTCTCACAGGAGTGTGGTGAATGTGTGCTGCTTGTTGGCAGCTGCTGAGCAGTCCCTGCTGCAAATCTCCATATCCAAGACCTTTTTCTATTTATATTTAGAGCTCTTCTCAAAACTTTCTATTCTAGGAAATTCTCAAGTGCCATCAAACATTGTCAGGGACAACGTCACTCCATTGACTGGATGAGTAAAAAATCTGACAAACCCAAAATCTGTATTTCATGCACATTGAACAGCCAAAACTCCTTTCTGACACTGGAGTGGTGCAGCCTCAGCTGACAGCTGTAGATCAAGTTTCCAAGTGAGAAATAAACCCAAATTTTATAATATAAAACTAAAATAAACCTGGCAATGCTGACAGCCCCAGATGCAGCAGCAGGGCTAGAGCACAGCAGTGACCAACCAACAGAGCAGTGGGGCTGGCTGGAGGCAAAGGGACACTCTCACAGCTCCCTGCTGCCAGAGGTGTCATTGCAGGCACATCTGCAATTTCAGTGTAAATCACACTAAAACCTGCTCAATAAACCCAGCAGCAAGTCCTGCATTTCCTCCCCCTCTGACAGGAGCTCATTTGCAGCCTTGGTTTTCTTTAGCTAATGGCTCTTGAGGCTGATCCTAAATTAATCCCAAACAGGTTGTTTCTCTCCAGTACAAAAGGATGTGAAATTCCCTGTTTTAGCAGGAGAAGATGCCAAGCTGCTCCAGATGGAAAGCAGAGGGTTCCTTCACACCCACAGGCTCCTCAGTGGCTCTGAGGGGACAGCCCCACTCTGCTTCTGCACAGGAAGTGCCAGTTCCCCCAGATCCCCTAGCCCACCTTAAAGGACATTCTTCTCCTCTCTTGTTGGGGTCTCTGCTGCTCACAGTGACCCCAAGATGTGTTAGAAATTCTCTTTTCCCAGCCCAGCTGTCAAAGAAGGAGTCAGAGCTCTTCATTTCTCAGTCTCAAGGTTGTTTATTGTTTCTTATCTATAAAATCCTTTCTCCTGTCCAGCCAAGATCCACTCAGCAGGTCAGACAGAGGCACTCTGGTGTTATCTTTTTATACTAAAAACTACCTGTACAATATTTACAATAACTTCCCAATACCTATCACCTATGTTAGACACTGAGCTTCTACTCTAAACCAATCCAAAAGTGCCACCACCACAGCAGAAGATGGAGGCCAAGAAGAAGAAGGAGAAGGGTTCTCTGAGGGTCTCTGACACTTCTCTGAGGGTTCTCTGAGGGTTCTCTGAGGGTTCTGAGCTATGCCCAGAGCAGCTCCTGTGTGCCCAGAGCAGCTCCTGTGTGTCCCAGGGTATCTCCTGTGTGCTCAGGACAGCTCCTGTGTGCCCCACCTCGCTGTTCAGACCCCTCTCCAGGCCCTGGCACATCTCCTGGCACCCCATCCCTGCAGTCTGGACATTCCCCTGTCCCCAAGGAGCAGCATTCTGTGCGTGTTGGGAAATTCTCCTTTCCCATTTGCTCCCAGGGCCCTTTCCCCTGTCGGCTGAGGAATGCTGTTTGAATTAGCTGCAGGGATTGCAAACAGACCCCCTTGTTTTCCTTTCCCAGTGCAGGGAGGCTTCTGTTCCCTCTGGCCAGCTGGATTAACCAGGGGCCTTGCCCACTGACCTCTCTGCAGCTCAGGGAAGCTAATTTAATCCCAATATTGTTACAGATCACAGCAGGACGGATGTCACAGATTCCTTGAGGGCTGGCAGGGACAGCAGCACTCTGGGTTTGTAGATGTTGTGTGAGGCAGTTCACCGAGCTCCTCAACAGTCCAGTCCCACAAAAGTGACAGAAACAGCATTTACCAGATGATCAAGCTTCAGATGCAAAAGATAGACACGTAAAAAAGCTGTCCAAAATCAGTGTAAAGCACCAGGCTTTTGCCCAAGATACAAAAAAAAAGAAGAAACCAGTGCAAATCAATGTTACTCCAAATATGATGTAGATAGAAATCTTCTATTGTGAAAAATGCCTTAAACTGTCTTGCTGAACTGACCTCAGTGAGGCAAAAGAAAATTTTTTATAGATAAGATAAAATAAACAACCTTAAAACCGAAAAATAAATAGCCCTAACTCCTTCTTCAAACACCAAGCTGAGAAAAGAGACTTTCGGACTTTTCTCAGAGGCACTCTGACCAGCTAAAGATCCCGACAGTAGGGGCAGGAGCTGCTGCAGTTTCCTGTTAAATTCCCTCTGCAAAGCTCCTGCAGCTGGGGAGGAGAGCAGCCCTGGGGATCCCCTGAGCACAGAGGAGATGCTGTGCCTGCATCCCCAGTGCTCCTGGTGTGCCAGGGGGTGCAGGGTGGCCCTGAATCCTGGCAGAAGAGAGGGAGATGCAGATTCACATCCCCTCTCTGTTTCTTTCTCATTATTATTCTTTTTTCTTTGGTGCCAGAGCTCAGTGCATCCCTCCGGGTGTCCAGAGCTGCTGAGGACCCCACTGGGGGGCTCGGAGACCCCGGCACACAGCCCAGAACACCTGGGGATTTGATATTGGAGCAAGTTACCAGCTTTGTATGAGGACCTGAAAGTCACAGAGGTTTGAATAGTATAATAATAAAATTATGACAGGGTGAAAATGTAGATTTTAGGGTTTTTGGTGTGGGGGTTATGGGGACAAGACGGAGGAACTTGGGCGTGTCCAGCCTTTCTTCTTCTTCTTCTTGTTCTCCATTTTCTGCAGTGATGTTGGCACTTTGGGAGTGGTCTAGAGTAGAAGTGCAGTGTCTAACATAGGTGATAGGTATTGGGAATTAAGTGTAAATATGATATACGTATATAGTTTGTAGTATATAAGTTTGTAGTATATATATTTGTAGTATATGAGTTTGTAGTGTATAAATTTATAGTATATCAGTTTGTAGTATAAAAGGGCAACACCGCCTCGGGGGAGGTCAGAGTGCCTGTGGCTGCCCTGCTGAGCAGACCTGGGCTGGGCAGAAAGAAAATTTTATAGATAAGAATCAATAAACAACCTCAAGACAGAAAAGTGAAGAGTCCAGACTCGTTCTTCAGCCACGTGGACTGAAGCAGAGACATACTGCACATCTCAGGGCAGCAATTAACAACAGCAACCCAAGGCTTTGGTACCTGCTCCTGGAAGTGATGCTGAGCCTGGGAAAGGCTCAGCACCCTCACAGCAGGGCAATCCATGCCCACCTCACTTGTATTTACAGGGGAAGGTCTGCATTCTCATCCTGTACCTGCTGTGCCTCCCCTGGCCCCACCTGAAGCCATCTCTGTCCCAGGGAGGGTGCCCAGAGGGCTGCAGGAGCCACCAGGGCTTGGGGGGAAGCCCTGCCTCTCCCAGCACTGCTCAGGGGGCTTTGATGTTTGGCAAAAAGAAATCACTTTGGGGTACTATAAAAGAGGAGTTTGAATGATGACACATCACAGGGCTGGGACTTGCAGCATTTCTTGTAAACTCCATCCAGAGCTGGAAGTGGAAGAGGCCACTGGCACAGCCAGGAGGGCATGAAACCAAGAGCCTCTGCAGCAGGAGTGGCTCTGTGAGCAGCCTGTCCCTCTGCAGGCATCTGCTCCCTCCCTGCTGCCTCTGCTGCTGCTGCAGAGCTCCCTGAGGAGCAGGGACAGAGCTTGAGGAGCACCAATGGGGCACCCAAGGGAGCCACAGCCCTGGGAGCCACCCCTGGGACACTGGGAAGGCTTGGGAGCTTGGGCATGCAGCCCCTGCTCGAGCCCATCCTTCTCTCAGCCATGATCAGCTCTTGGGAACATTCCTGCTGGATGACATTTCCCAAGGCATAGAGAAAAAAAAAATCACAAAAAAAAAGGCACTTTTTTCCCAATATAAATTCTTGCAACATTAAAAACCCCACACAATAGTTGTAAGCCCTGGAACGGCTGGGGGTAAAAAAGTTACAGTTCAACATGGAAATAGCACTGCCATCTCCAGCTGGTGAGTCCCAGATGTGGCACATCATGTGGGACAAAACCCCACGGGCAGGACATGTAGGAAATCTGGAATTGTTGGGGGCTCCCATCACCGTGTGGGGACAACCTGGGGAGTCCTGTGGGTCACCTGCACAGCCAGGGCAGAGCTCTGCATCCTCTCAGGACCCAGGACATACCTCTGGCTGTCCTGAGCAGCCCAGACCCCTGCCAGGGGGCTCAGAGACCCTGGCACAGAGCCCAAAATGCCCCTGTGACTTCAACTATGACCCATGGAGCAAATTACCAACCTTATATGTAGAATTACAAGCCACAAAAGTTTAAATAGAATGATAGTGAAGTTATCACAGGGTGAAAAATAGATTTTGGAGTTTTGAGAATGGGCATTCAGGGGGGCAAGATGGAGGAATCTGGGCATGTCCAGCCTTTCTCCTTCTTCTTCTTGGCCTCCATCTTCTGCTGTGATGGTGGCACTTTTGGATTGGTTTAGAGTAGAAGCTCACTGTCTGACACAGGTGATAGGTATTGGGAAGTTATTGTAAATATTGTACAGGTAGTTTTTAGTAGAAAAAGATAACACCAGAGTGCCTCTGTCTGACCTGCTGAGTGGACCTTGGCTGGACAGGAGAAAGAATTTTATAGATAAGAAACAATAAACAACCTTGAGACTGAGAAATGAAGAGACCTGACTCCTTCTTTGACAGCTGGGCTGGGAAAAGAGAATTTCTAACACATCTTGGGGTCACTGTGAGCAGCAGAGACCCCGACACATCCTGGGCTGGCACTGGCACAGAGCTCCTGCACCTGGGCTGGCACTGGTACTGGCACAGAGCTCCCTGCTGGCCCAGCTGGCCCATGGAGAGCAGGCTGCAGCAAAAGGGACCTGAGGCAGTTTTGGGACCCTGGGGTGATTTTGGGATGCTGGAGCACTTTGGGAATACCCCAGGCATGAGCTGGAGGTTCCTTCTCACCCACAGAATAGGTGCTGGTGCTCTGGTTGTCCTGACACAACAGCAATGGGTGGAAATGCCTGTCTGTGTGTCCTCACCAGCAGTGGACGTGTGTCCCCTGGGCAGGGACACCTCCAGGCTGGCTCAGGAGCATCACTGTGCTGAGAGCAGCTGAGCAGATCAGCAGCAAACACCTGGAGGGGAGCCCTGTGCAGCAAAAGCAGTGTGTGATGTGCTCTCTCTGCTCTATCCTGTGCCACTTGCAGAACATGTTAATTACATGTAATTACTCTAATTACAGCTTGGCACTCTCCCAAGGGTGCACATCTGCCATGTGCAGCCACCTTCTGCCATGCAGCAGTCCTGCAGAACTCTCCAGCAGAGCCAAGAGCTTTGCTGGTGTGGATGGGAAATGTCCACATATTGTGTCTTAAACCATGGAATTAATTGGATGCAGCACTGAGCAAGGAGCTAATTCTGCCTGGGGGTTTTGGTCATTGTACAGACATGGAGGAGAGAGAGGCCCAGCCTGGCACTGCAGGGTGAGGCTGGGATGGAGGAGGCTGGGCAGGGAGCAAGGCTCAGGCTCCCAGAGGGGATCCAGGATGGGGATTGTCCCCACCCTCATCCCTGTCCTCTCCATGGGGATTGTCCCCACCCTCATCCCTGTCCTCTCCATCAGGGATTGTCCCCACCCTCATCCCTGTCCTCTCCATCAGGGATTGTCCCCATCCTCATCCCTGTCCTCTCCATCAGGGTTTGTCCCCATCCTCATCCCTGTCCTCTCCATCAGGGATTGTCCCCACCCTCATCCCTGTCCTCTCCATGGGCATTGTCCCCATCCTCATCCCTGTCCTCTCCATCAAGGATTGTCCCCATCCTCATCCCTGTCCTCTCCATCAGGGATTGTCCCCATCCTCATCCCTGTCCTCTCCATCAGGGTTTGTCCCCATCCTCATCCCTGTCCTCTCCATCAGGGATTGTCCCCACCCTCATCCTTGTCCTATCCATGGGGATTGTCCCCATCCTCATCCCAGGCTGCTGCTGGGAGCCACAGCTGGCCAAGGGGAGGCCAGGATGGGGAGGATGAGGAGGGAAAGGCACTGCAGGATGAGGCTGGGCAGGGAGCAAGGCTCAGGCTCCCAGAGGATGAGGAGGGAAAGGCTCCCTTGGTGGGAGGGACCATGGCACAACCCTGGCAGCTCTGCCCTGTCTCTTTCTGCCTTTTGGCCCCTCCAGTTTTTGGATGCATTCATTATGTGGGACCTGGAGGTGAGGCTGGCCCAGTCTGCACCCCACAACAGTGCCAGACAATCCTCTTTTCTCATCTCAAAATTTGCACACAGATACTGTGTGGGCCTCCTGCCAGACCCCAAAACTGTAACTTTTTTACCCCCAAGAACTTTCTACAAAGTTCTACCAATCCATTTCTACAAATCCATCTTTCTACAAATCCATTTCCCCCCCAGCAGCCCCTGAATCACCTCACCCCTTTCACCCTGTGCCACCAACCCTCCTTACTGCCCCTCATCCCCACCCCAAAACCCCACACCAGGCACCGAGGGCTCACAGAACACACTTCAGACACCCTTGCCTGCATTTGCAGGGATTTAAAATGTTTACAGGACAACAGCATGAGGGAGAGATGTATTTTAAATATCTACAGGACAACAGCATGAGGGAGAGATGTATTTTAAATTCCTATAGGGCAACAGCATGAGGGAGAGATGTATTTTAAATGCCTACAGGACAACAATTATGTATTTTAAATATCTACAGGACAACACCATGAGGGAGAGGTGTATTTGAAATATATACAGACAACAGCATGAGGGAGAGATGTATTTTAAATATCTACAGGACAGCAGCATGAGGGACAGATGGGTCAAGCCTGGCTGTTTCAGGAGGCACAGCAATCCCAGAACAGGGCAGGGCAAGCAAGAGCAGAGCCAGGGCAGCTGTGGGGCAGGGCAGCAGGAGGTGGGGCAGTCTCTCATGGTGCCTCTGCCCTGGGTTTCATTTCCAATTAAGTTTTTCATCTGGTAACATTCAGAATTTTGATGGGAGATGAGGCTGCTTTTGCCTAAGAGAGAACATACTTTCACTGCTGCGCCTGGCCCAGGAATGAATTCTCCACTATTAAAATGTAATTTAATTTATCTCCATGGGTTTTGTGATGACTGGGATTTGTTCTAAGGAGACCTTTAAAGGAGAATTTTTGCATTATTGAATGTATGTGCTAGGAAGTTGAGTTCTGGCATCCTCTGATAACCAAATTTCTTTTCTATCCTCCACTATATCAATCATGATAAAAGCCCCTGCCAAAGCCCTAACTCAAGCCATGCTTCTGGCATATTGTGAAACAAATCAGCAGGGGAAAAAAGCAAAACCCACATGATGCCCTAGTCCAGTATTTTTTAATGTAAGTTTCAAGGATATTGATGCTTTACCTCATCAGGTAAATATTTGTAACACAGTTGCTTTCCCGGGGTTAAACCAGGAGCAAGTGGCTGCTGAAACTGCAACTCATTTGCTCTGGCAGAGCCCAGGTAGCTTAAAAATGAGTTTTGCTGAGATCTGAGGCCTTGCACATGCCAAGCACTGGCACTGCTGCCTTCCCTGATGGACACTCAGCTCCCACAGTTTCCCAGGGCCCCCCAAAGACAGAAGACCCCACTGGGCTGTGGGGAGCTCTGTGCATGGGGTGATGGGCCAGGGACCCTTGGTGTAGGAGTGATGGGGGTGGGATGGTGGGGATGGACAGAGAGCAGAGATCTCTGCAGCCAGGGCTGGAACTTGTGGTTTATTGCAAAGGGCCTGGGTGCAGGGCCCTGCTGGGAGCTGCCAGCCACAGCTCAGAGCAGGGCCCAGAGAAGAGAGGGGCAGAGAGGATGAGAGGGTGAGAGAAGAAAAGGGTGAGAGAGTAAAAGGGTAAGAGAGTGTTATTCCCATTACAATACCATAAATGTTCTTCTGTGCTGAATATTCTCATTCTCACTGACCAATCTAGTACGAGATACAAATCCTACAGCATTTCCATACAGCCTATAAGAATCATTACATTCCCACACTGGGTTACATTTTAAACCCTAAAAACTCCTCTTTGGGCCCCTTCTGCCAAGCTAGTAACTGAGGGATCTCAAAGCTTGCTTTCATTTCAATCCTCGCTTATAGTTTCCATATTCTCACAATCTTTTGCCAGGCAATCATATTTATAAGGCTTTCCTGTTTCACCTTCCCCCAACACCTTGGCCCGCTTTGCCTCTTTTTGATGGGGATGTCCAGGGATGCCTGATGGACACACCCAGCTCCCCAAACAGAGACCGCCACTGGGCTGTGGGTGAGCTCTGTGCTATGAGGCAACCAGGAACCCTTGGCCCTTTGCCTCTTTGTAACATGGTGGCCGCAGCAAAGAGGATTCTTTTTCAGAAATCTCAATGTTTATCACTTCCCTGACCCACCAGCTCGCTCGGTGCCCCAACAAACCAGGCTGTGGAAAGAAAGAGCTTCCCTTCTCTGAGATCCCCAGGCACAGGGCAGGGGGGAGCTGGGGCTGAGCTCAGCAACCGGGGCTGGGACCCACCTGTGGCACTCAGGGGAGCTGAGCTTAAAAACCAGGGCTGGGGCCCTGTGTGGCACCCAGGGAGCTGAGCTGAGCTCAGACACTGAGCACTGGCATCCCTGTGGCACTCAGGGGAGCTGAGCTGAGCTCAGCACTGAGCACTGGCATCCCTGTGGCACTCAGGTGGAGCTGAGCTGAGCTCAGCACTGAGCCTGGCATCCCTGTGGCACTCAGGGGAGCTGAGCTGAGACTCAGCACTGAGCCTGGCATCCCTGTGGCAACTTCAGGGGAGCTGACGTGAGCTCAGCACTGAGCCTGGCATCCCCGTCGGGACCTGTGGCCAGCCTCGGTGGTGCCCCAGACTGGCCGAGCAACAAAGGTGCCTGTGTGTGTCCTGGCTCTGCTTTTCTGTAGAAGTCAAAACCTGCGAGCTTGCTGGCTCCAGGCACTCAGCCTGCTGCAGCGGGCTTGAGTGGGAGAAGGGAGAGAGCTGCCAGCCGCTGCAGCTGCTCCCCGCTCCAGGAGCTGATCGGAGGAATTAGCGCACAGCAGCGTGTCTCTTACAAATTGTCAGCTCCCAGAGTACACAAAACAAAGCGCTGAACACTGAGTGTCTGAGCCACAGAGGCAGAGACTTTGGGAACCTGATAGCGCTTTTCCAGTGTGGGACCACCGGCCTCGTGCGAGAGCCCGGTGCCTATCCCACAGCAGCTTGGCCTTATGCAAGCTCACGCTTTGGGGCTCGTGACTCCTGCCTGTGGCCCTGCCAAGCCCAGGCCTATCCCAACAGCAGACCCAGCTTTAGCCAAGTTCAGCTTTGGAGCTGGTGGGTGGCTCCTGCCTGCAGCCGCTGCAGAGCCCAGCTCTATCCACAGCAGCTCGGCCTTGGCCAAGCTCAGTTTTTGGGGCTGGTGGCTCCTGCCTGCAGCCAGCCACCAAGGCCAGCCCTACCCCAGCAGCAACCCATCTTTAGCAAGCTCAGTTTAGGGGCTGGTGGCTCCTGCCTGCACCCTGCAGAGCCCAGCCTATATCCCAACAACAGCCTGGGCCTTGGCAAGCTCAGTTTTGGGGCTGGCGGCTCCTGCCTGTGGCCCCGCCAAGCCCAGCCTTGCCAAGCTCAGCTTTTGGGGCTCATGGCTCCTAGCCTGTGGCCCCCGCAGAGCCCTGCCTATCCCACAACAGCCTGGCCTTAGCAAGCTCAGCTTTGGTGCTGGTGGCTTTCTGCCTGCAGCCCTACAGAGCCCAGCCTTGGCAAGCTCAGCTTTGGGGCTCGTTGGCTCCTGCCTGCAGCCCCACCAAGGCCAGCCTACCCCCACAGCAGCCCATCATTAGCAAGCGTCCAGTTTTTGGGGCTGGTGGCTCCTGCCTGCACCCTAGAAGAGCCCAGCCTATCCCACAGCCAGCTTCGGCCCTTGGCAAGCTCAGCTTTGGGGTGCTGGTGGCTCCTGCCTGCAGCCCCTGCAGAGCCCAGCCTATCCCACAATAGCCCAGGCCTTGCCAAGCTCAGCTTTGGAGCTGCTCCTGCCTGCAGCCCCCGCAGAGCCTCTCCCTCTCTAGGCTGGAAGCCACCACTAAAGCAGAGAGAGGGTTTGTAGGTCACCAGAGACTCCATCCTGGGATGCTCGCTGGCACACACAAAGCCATTCCCTGCTCTCCAGTGCCCGCTGCCAGGGGCTGGGGCCGTCCCCTCCTCCGCCTGCCCCTCCACGGCACGGTGGCAGAGCTGGAAACTCATCGCTGCTGCGTTTCCCAGGGGAACTTCCGACATTTCAAAAATTTTGTTTTCATTCTGGCTTGGAATGGGGGACAAATATTTCAGAAATTTCCTGGATAACATAAAGTTTAAAATATCCTCCAAACTAAAATAGAAGTGTTGGGCTATCTCCAGCTCTTGCATTATGTCATATCATGCCAGCTCACGGCACACTATGCAGAGTCACAGATGACTTCTCACGAGGAGACGTAAACAAAAATACAAATAAATGTCAGCAAGGGAGGTGAAATGAAACGCCGAAATGACAAATTCTCTAAAACTACTTTTTTCCCCTTTGTACAAATTATTTTCTCCATGGGAAATCGCTTGGATTTTTTTTTTTTTTTTTTTAAGAGCACAGTCTGGCCAAAGCAGCTCCGTTGATTCTCCGGAGCGGGAGGAACGTGGTGCCGGCGCTCCCCTCCAGCCCGTCCAGCCCGTCCCGCAGCTCCTGCAGCCGGGCTGCTCCGGGATGCGCCTGCCCCGGCTCCCCGGCCGCGCTTCGCCCCTTTGGTGCTCCTCGCAAAGCCAGGGCAGGAGAGCCCGGCGCTGCCCGCGGCCCGGCTGTCCGGGCACGGATAACCCGGGATAGATCACCCTGGGAGCACAGATAGCACCGGGGACACAGATAACACCGGGACAGATCGCACCGGGAGCACCGGTAACACCGGGATAAACCGCTCCCGGGAGCACAGATAGCACCGGGGACACGGATAACCCTGGGAGCACCGGTAACACCGGGATAAACCGCTCCCGGGAGCACAGATAGCACCGGGGACACGGATGACACCGGGATGGATCGCACCGGGGAGCACCGATAACACGGGGATCATCGCACCGGGAGCACAGCGCATAAATCGCACCGGGAGCCCCGATAACACCGGCATGGATCGCACCGGGAGCACGGTGTGGGTCTCACCGGGGAGCGCAGATAACGGGGGGATAGATCGCACCAGGAGCACAGATAACACCGGGATGGATCGCACCGGGAGCACAGCGGATAAATCGCACCGGGGAGCACAGGTAACCCGGGACAGATCGCACCGGGAGCACCGATAACACCGGGATGGATCGGCACCGATAACCCTGGCATGGATCGCACCGGGAGCACAGCAGATAAATCGCACTGGGAGCACAGATAACACCGGCATGGATCGGCACCGATAACCCCGGCATGGATCGGCACCGATAACCCCGGCATGGATGGCACCGGGGAGCAGAGATACCCCCGGCATGGATGGCACCGGGAGCACCGATAACCCCGGCATGGATCGGCACAGATACCCCCGGCATGGATGGCACCGGGGAGCACAGATACCCCCGGCATGGATGGCACTGAGAGCACAGATACCCCCGGCACGGATCGGCACCGATAACCCCGGCATGGATCGCACCGGGGAGCACAGATACCCCCGGCATGGATCGGCACCGATAACCCGGGCATGGATGGCACCGGGAGCACCGATAACCCCGGCACGGATCGGCACCGATAACCCCGGCATGGATGGCACCGGGAGCACCGATAACCCCGGCACGGATCGGCACCGATAACCCCGGCACGGATGGCACCGGGGGCACCGATACCCCCGGCACGGATCGCAGCGGGGGCGCGGGGCCAGCGGGAGCGCAGGGCGGGCTCGGTGCCGCCGCCCTGCCCGGTGCCGTGGCACGGCGCTTACCTGGCTCAGCTCTGCTCGGCCGGGGCTGGCTCCTGCCCTCCCTGCGCCCCGCGCATCGCCCGCCCAGGCTCCGCTCAGCGCCGCGGCGGCCGCCCCGAGCAGCCGGGGCTCCGTGGCGGGCAGAGCTGCGGGCGCCGGCGGGCAGCCATCCCCCTGCCTGCCCCGTGCCTCTCCAGAAAGGCACTGCTGGGAAGGAGTGCCGGGGCTCATGTCTCCGGTGCTGTATCCACCCCTTCCCACCCTCTTGGGGTTCGGTCCTGCCAGTTCCACTTGTGGGCTGTCCTCACCACTTTGGGCCTTTCTACCGCTCCCCTTCTTGTGGCTCTGGATGTCACCACAGACACGCTTTTATGAGAGTGGGCTTGTGCAAGGCTTGTATAAAGTGTTCTCAGAAATACGAGGTCCTGTCATTTGTAAAACTAATAAAAATGTCCAATAATTTTTACAAGGGAAAAATGAGTCATTGGATGGCACATTTCTCATTACTGGCATTTTACAATTAAAATGAGCATCTATTGAATCAATCCAAAGCTCTTATTGTTAGCAGACACTAATAACTTCCTGAGCTATTGAAGATACTTTTTTTCTGAAGAAACATGACCCTTTGCCACGGCATTTCTCGTTGAGAGTGGTATCCAGCTGAGACCAGCTCTGCTCAGCTCCTGCTGGAGGCTTTTCAAACACATCCTGATGAGACTGGTGGCTATAACTGGGTGGGAAATTGTTTTTAAGCCCTCAAAAATGTTCAAGATTTCAAAATTTTTCCCGCTCCACATGGGGACGAAACCAGAATTGTTCAACATTTTTACAAAAAAAAAAAAAAAAAAAAAAAAAATAAATAAAAAAAAATAAAGTCCTCATGGAAACCATCTCCGGAATAGCCAATAGCCATGGGTCACACTGAGCCAGGGGAGCTCAGACTGCCACCATGGTGGCTGCCCTGGCATCAGCCAAATTTGCCCCCAGGGTGGGACACCCATGCTGGACCTCGTGACCTTTGCTGGTGAAAAATTAAATAATTTAAACTTTCTTGGCTTCTCTGCAGCCACTGTGTATGCCCCATGCAGAGCAGGCCAGCAGAGTGGAGGCATCACCACCTCCTACCTTTGGAAGACCAAGGGTTTTGCAGCTGCTTGTGTTTTGAGGACAGTGTATAGAGACAGAGCTTAATTTTCAACAGGCACCAAGCCCATCTGCTGCTGCTTTCTGAGGACCAGCCTCCCTCCAGATGTCTTGGGATGGATCCTGGTCACCACAGTCACCACCTGCCTTTTGGAAACGGACACCCTGATGGAACAGAAGGTGTGGTCTGAGGAGGATTCAATGAGAAGAAGCCCCACAGAGGCACAGGGGGGACTCTGAGTGCCCTCAATAGTCCTTCTTTGTCCATGGGGACTCATTTCAGCCTCAGGAGATGAGACCAAGGAGAGCCAGCCTGACTGCAGGACTTGTTTCTCAAAGTTGCTCCAGATGAAGCAAAAGAGATCAAAATGCAAAACCCATTTTTTCCTTCAGCAGATGTGTCCAGGGAAAGCTCCCACTGCAGGATTGAGCAGAGGAGCTCCAGGTTGCTGTCTGGCTCTTTTTCTGTGCACAGCCACCTGTACATCCTCAAGGCAGAGCAGGAAGCCCTTCCCCTGCCATGATGCCAGAGCAGAGAAGCCAAATTGTCCCATGTGCTCAGTGAATACAGAGAGTTTCTGACTGTGAATCTTTCCTCTCAAGCCCCAGCGGGCCCCAGGCAGCCAGGCTGCTGTCACTTGTGGGGAGATTCAGTTCCTATTTGTACTATCAAACACGTGCAAAGCTTGTGAAAAACTGCCATGAAATCCCAGTGCACAGCAGTAACAATCCTGGCTCCTAAACACGGAGTGCCCTGCCAAAGGGCTGGCAAATCCAGATCCTGCTGGGAGGAGGCATCCAGATGCCACATCTGCCACCACAGATCCTCTTGGTGCAGATCTGCAGGAGACCAGCCCCAGCCCAGCCTCCCCAGATGCCAACTCTTTTCCAGAAATGAGCACCTGCAGGACTCAGAGACATCCATCATGGAGATTTCACTCTGTCTTGGGTGGAGGAGTCCTTATTTGCATGGAGTTTGGTTTTTCTGGCTGAGCAGTCCAAAGTGGGCACAACAGAAGGATGCCAGGCTCTGCTCCCTGGGCACCACGCTCAGGGCTCTCCTGCCCCCGTGGCTCTCTGGAAGGGACGGCTCTGTCTCTTGGGAAAGCTCCCTGGGAGTGGGGATGCTGATGCTGGGGAGAAGCAGATGAGTTTGTTTTCCATTCTCTGCTGTTGTGCAACGGCCCCAGCTCTGGAGACACTTCCCACTCCTTTTCCTTTGCTACTGAGCATGGGGGTTGAACCACAATATGTATTGTCATTTATAAGCTCTGTAGGACCCTCCTGGGACCCACGTACATAAATCTTGGGTTTGCTTTAGCATTCCTTTTTTCCTCTTGCATCCTTGCAACACAGCTTCTGCCTGTCCTGCCTGTCTGCAAGCCCGAGCTTTTTGCAGGATTTGGACCCAGAAGGTCTCTCAGTGCTGCTGCCATGCTCATCTGCTCCTGCTCCAAAGGGAGAGCCTTGGGAACAAGCTGCTAATGCTCGTTCCTGCTGAGCCTGCCAGGTGCCTGGGCACAGCACACACAGCGGGCTACAGCTGACAAAAATGCCAGGAAATTCCCTTTATGGCTCTGTGTTTCCTGTTACATTTTTATGGGATTTCCCCAGCACCCTGGCAAAACCTGCTGCCAGGAGGGGACAGGGCACCAGGAGGGGACAGGGCACCAGGAGGGTGTCATTAATAGAGCACGACACAGCACAAAGTACCACGACTCCATCAGAAGGGTGCTCGAGAGATTTATTACAGCAACATGTTGCTTTTATACTTTTTCAAGATGTTTACATTCACTTAGCACACACATTCACTGCCCGTTGGTTATAGGAAGGAAACAAAGTTCTCAGTGGGTGACCAAGGAGCCAGGAGGTGATCAAGGAGTCATTCTGGGAGCCAGCTGGTGTCCCTATCTCTCAACTTTCTCTCCTTCATCACCTCTCCGTGGTGACAACCTCGGTGCCTTCCTCAGGAGAGATATGGGGCTTTCCTTATCATCAGGAAGCCGTTGCTGGCTCACCAGCGCAGCACAGAACGGCTTTCCTACAGGAGGGGACACGGCTGGAGGGGCCATCAGCCCGGCCAGGATCCCGGCCACCCACTGCAAGGACAGTGCCTGGTGCCACCACAGGGACAGTGCCAGGTGCAGGGACAGTGCCAGTGTCACCACAGGGACAGTGCCAGGTGCAGGGACAGTGCCAGGTGCCACTGCAAGGACAGTGCCTGGTGCAAGGACAGTGCCAGGTGCAGGGACAGTGCCAGGTGCCACCGCAGGGACAGTGCCAGGTGCAGGGACAGTGCCAGGTGCAGGGACAGTGCCAGGTGCCACCACAAGGACAGTGCCAAGTGCCACCACAGGGACAACCCCCAGGTGCCGCCCCTGGGACAGTGCCAGGTGCAGGGACAGCTCACAGGTGCAAGGACAGTGCCAGGTGCCACCACAGGGACAGTGCCAGGTGCAGGGACAGTGCCAGATGTCACCACAGGGACAGTGCCAGGTGCCACCACAAGGACAGTGCCAGGTGTCACCACAGGGACAGTGCCAGGTGCAGGGACAGTGCCAGGTGCCAGCACAAGGACAGCGCCAAGTGCCACCACAGGGACAACCCCCAGGTGCCGCCCCTGGGACAGTGGCAGGTGCAGGGACAGTGGCAGGTGCCACCTCAGGGACAGTGCCAGGTGCCACCACAGGGACAGCTCCCAGGTGCCACCACAGGGCCAGTGCCAGGTGCCACCGCAGGAACAGTGCCAGGTGTCACTGCAAGGACAGTGCCAGGTGCCACCACAGGGACAGTGCCAGGTGCAGGGACAGTGCCAGGTGCAGGGACATTCCCAGGTGCCACCACAGGAACAGTGCCAGGTGTCACTGCAAGGACAGTGCCAGGTGCCACCCCAGGGACAGTGCCAGGTGCAGGGACAGTGCCAGGTGCAGGGACAATCCCAGGTGCCACCACAGGGACAACCCCCAGGTGCCACCCCAGGGACAGTGCCAGTGGCAGGTGTCACCGCAGGGACAGTGCCAGGTGCAGGGACAGTGCCAGGTGCAGGGACAGTGCCAGGTGCCACCTCAGGGACAGTGCCAGGTGTCACTGCAAGGACAGTGCCAGTGTCACCACAGGGACAGCTCACAGGTGCAGGGACAGTGGCAGGTGCAGGGACAATCCCAGGTGCCACCACAGGGACAGTGCCAGGTGCAGGGACAGCGCCAGGTGCAGGGACAGTGCCAGGTGTCACTGCAAGGACAGTGCCAGGTGCAGGGACAATCCCAGGTGCCACCACAGGGACGGTGCCAGGTGCAGGGACAGCGCCAGGTGCCGCGGCAGGCGGTCGGGCCCCGCGGCTGCCGTGTGCCCTGCCGGCAGTGAATTTGGGACATCGGCTGATGTGGCCGGATTTCCTCCCCCCGCCGGGAGCGCACAATAGGGGGACAGGCTGCTCCGCAGACACCCTAATCCCTCGGCGATTGTGCCGCCTTTCGGGGGGTGACAATGGCTCAATGGACGTTTGCAAGGTTAGCAGGAACGTTAATCCTTACAGAAGAAAAATGTGACAATTACTTCATGCCGTGGCTGGGAGCTTTTGTGCAGCCCTTCTGGGCAGTGTCTCACGGACAGGCAGTGTCTCATGGCCGGGTACCTGCGACAAGAGGGGACCACAGCCGCTGCTGCCGCACATCTGCCCAGCCCGGCTCGCCCCTTGGAATTCCCATTCGAGCCAGGGAGTTTCTGCCACCACCCAGTGAAAGCACAAACATGTCCATGGCCGCGGCACAGGCGGCTCTGGGGAGCAACAGAGCTTTTTGTTGTCTCAAACTTAATTTCCAGAAAATCGGGTGTCTCTTACAATTCAGAAATGCTGCAGGAGAAACGCAGCTGAGGAAAGCGTGGAGGGCACACGCCTGCCAAGCTCCAAGCAGGGCCCAGAGGAGGGGCAGGAGGGCGAGCAGGGGGGCTTGGAGGGGCTGGGGAAGATGGAACAGCAGAATTTCGGTCACTGGGCAGGGTTGGTGATGGCACCGTCCAGGAGGAGGGCAGGGAGCCGCTGTCCTGCAGGGCAGAGCAGACCTGCCCCGCTGTCCCGGGGGTGGGGAGAGCCCTGGGCTCGGAGCCTGCCGCAGCTGCCGGGGGCTGGGAGAGCTGTGCGAGCGCGATTGTGTCAGGGCAGAGCCTCGGCCGCTCCTTCTGGCACCGGGGCGGCGCAGGGATGGAACACCCTCGGCGCTGTGACAGCCATGCCGGGATTTCTCTGGCTGCAGCGGCGGCCGGGGCGAGGGAAGGAAGGGATAAAGCGCTGAGATCACAGACGAGATCCCGCCTGCTCGCCCAGAGGCAGCGCGGCAGCGCAGCGCGCCCCGCCAACCTGCTCCCGGCGGCGCTGGCGAAAGTGTCGCCGTGCTGTCCCCGCCTGACCCCGCCGAGCTCCGCAGCCCAGGGCGGCGGGGACAGCCGGGCACGGCCGGGGCCGCAGGAACCCCGCGGCGCTGCCTGGGGCATCCCCCGAGCCTGGAAACCTCGCCAGGTGTCCCTGCGTGAGACCGTCCTGGCTGCCCTTGCCTGGGATGTCACCAAACCAACGCCTGGGACAGCGGGGAGTTGCCAGAGGCAGAGCCAGATCCCCTGGGCAGCTCGGGGCAGCCTTTCCTCAGCCGTCCCTGCCCTCACTCACCTGTCCCTGCTCTGCCTCACCTGTTCCTTCCCTCACTCCTGTTCCTGGCCACACCTGGGATGCCACCAAACCAACCCCTGGCAGAGAGGGGAGCTTCCCCATGGGCAGCTCGGGACAGCCTTTCCTCACCTGTTCCTTCCTTCCCTCACCTGTCCCTTCCCTCACCCGTCCCTTCCCTCCCTCACCTCTCCCTTCCCACCCTCACCTGTCCCTTTCCTCACCTGTCCCTGCCCTCCCTCACCTGTCCCTTCCCTCACCTGTCCCTTCCCACCCTCACTGTCCCTGACTTCCCTCACCTGTCCCTGCCCTCCCTTACTGTCCCTTCCCTCACCTGTCCCTTCCCTCACCTGTTCCTTCCCTCACCTGTCCCCTCCCTCACCTGTCCCTTTCCTCCCTCACCTGTCCCTCCCTCACCTGTCCCTTCCCTCACCTGTCCCTGCCCTCCCTCCCGTTCCCGCCGCGCCCCGGGCACCCCGGGCAGGGCAGGAGGGCCCGCTGGGCTGGCAGCAGGTGGGGCCGAGCCCCGAGTCCCCGTCCCCGGCGGTCCCGCAGCCCCCCCGGTGCCCCAGCCCGGTTCCGCGGCTCGCGGTGCCCGTGCGCGCTCTGCGGCGGGGCCGGAGCCATCGCGGCTCGGCGCGGCTCAGGCACTGCGAGCGCAAATCTGCCTCTGATTAAATCGGCCCTTTGTAATATAACCTATATGAGCCTGCACTTAACACCCATCATGGTGAGGAAAGCCCAGGCTCTCTTCCAGCCGCTTGGGCTGCGTGCCTCCGGGGCAGATCTCCCAGGGACACGAAACTGCCGGGGCAGGAACTTGGATGCATTTCTGTGCGGATTCTTCCCCCTTCTAGAGAGGCACAATGGGGCTTTGCATGAGTGATACAAACATGCCAGTTGTACTTAAGGTTGACAAATAATGTAAACCACACAATCTGGTTTGAGGGAAACGGCTTCACCACAATTTATTTTAGTGCTTTAAACATCACGCCAAACTCTGTAGTGAATTGCTAAATTAATGCCGGGCTGCCATCTAAATAGACATCTTCAGATCACAAGCATGTTATAGGGGGAATGGTTTCCTTTGAAATGGTTCCCACAGCTTAAAGGCTGCGCAGAGAAAAAATGTGCCCAGGATTCAATTGCTGCCAACATGTGGTGGCCACATTTCTCCGCTGCTATTGGCCAAGATGAGCAGTAAAGCTGAGGAAGCATCATCTGAGGTGGAGAGATAAACTGGTGATTGCAGGGAGACAGGGAATGCCATGAGCAGCTCGCTCTGAGGAAATGGGTGAAGCCAAAGAGCCTCTGTTCCAAGCTCTCAGCCTGGAAAAATGTGCCCTGCCCAGGAAGGCATCTGGTTGTCCCCATGACACATTTTCTGGGCCGCTTGGGATGCAGCAGAGCCCAACACCAGCACAGTGATGTGTCCTGCACTGCTGGTTTCACATGGGTGCCTTGGCTGATGCCCTCAGCACTGCTGCTCCCACGTCCCTACAGCCTTGTCCTGCACCTCCTGACACAGAAACCTGCCAGATCCCCTTGGCACGGGGAGCTGGAACTCCGGGGCCAATGATCCCCCCAGGTGACAGGGCAGGGCACAAATGAGAGCAGGACATCTTCCTTCCAGCTGGGGAGGTTCATGGTGAGTGCTCAAACCCCACATCTGCTCTTCAAACTGGAGATAGCCCAGCACCCATTGCCCAAGTGTGGAAAAAGGAGACAAAGGAGAGGGAAGGGAGCAGTCATTTGTCCAGTGTTCCCACCCTGGCAAGCTGGGGCTAGTTTCCCCATCACCAGCCTGAAGTCCATCTTCCATGATTTCGTGGCTCAGTCGCTCTTTCCCCTTATGGTTTCCTTCAGCTGAGCTGGAGGAAGAATAAAGAAATGTCTCTCTGGGCCCCAGCCTCTTACAGGGCTCATAAATATGTCTCTGCTTAAAAACTCAAGGATTAATTAACTCATGAGTATCTCCTAACCAAAGTTCTGGGAAAGAGCACCCTCCTGCGTGGGAGGCAGCGCATCTGTGGGAGGTTTCCCTGGGGCCTCTCCCCTTTCCCTGAGACCTCTCCCCTTTCATCCCCTGGCTGGGATGGACCCGGAGCCAAGCAGTGCCCACCAGGAGGGATCCTGGCCTGGCAGTGCCCCTTGCATGCCAGCTGTGCCCTGCTGGGACCCCACGAGGCACCTGGGTGGCCACCAGCGTGGGCTCTCAGGCCGTGTTGCCGTGTTGCCTTCACAGTGTTTTCAATTAGGTGCTTGACAATGCCCAGGCTTGGTGGTCCCTCGTAAATTTGGAGCGCTGACGGTGCCATGGGAAAGTTTGGGCCAAGGGGAGGTGGTGCCTGGGGGTGCATCACGGGGCTGGGCTCTCTGGACACTCCAGCCCTGCTGAGCCCCTTCCAGAGCTGCCAGCCCCGTTGCTGGTGGGATGGATGAGCCCTGCCCATGGCTCCCACCTCATCCCCAAGCTCTGTCCCACCTGGGGAGCTGCCAGCTGCATTGCTGGTGGGATGGATGAGCCCTTCCAGCGACTCCCACCTCATCCCTGTGTCCCACCTGGGGAGCTGCCAGCTGCATTGCTGGTGGGATGGATGAGCCCTTCCAGCGACTCCCACCTCATCCCTGTGTCCCACCTGGGGAGCTGCCAGCTGCATTCCTGGTGGGATGGATGAGCCCTTCCAGTGACTCCCACCTCATCCCTGTGTTCTGTCCCACCTGGGGAGCTGCCAGCTGCAGTCTTGGTGGGATGGATGAGCCCTGCCCATGGCTCCCACCTGGTTCCCAAGCCCTGTCCCATCTGGGGAGCTGCCACCCCCATTCCTGGTGGGGTGGCTGAGCCCTGCCCATGGCCCCCACCTCATCCACATGCCCTGTCCCACCTGGGGAGCTGCCAGCTGCATTGCTGGTGGGATGGATGAGCCCTTCCAGCGACTCCCACCTCACCCCTGGGTCCTGTCCCACCTGGGGAGCTGCCAGCTGCATTGCTGGGTGCTGGTAGGTGCAGGACAGGCACCCTCCCTGCTGTCCCTGCCTGGTCTGGAGGCAGCAGGCACGGGGCAGAGCAGCTCAGGGTGCTGCAGGATGATGGGCAGGGGCTCACCCCACCCTGACAGCACCCCTGCCTTAACATTTTCTTGGGCTCTGCCTGGCACTGGCTCTGCCCAATGGTCCCACGTGGCCATGGGCATCCTGGCCAGGGCGCTGGGCTGCTCTGTGCCCCCAGGGAGGGAGGGAGGTGTCTCCAGCAGGCGTCTGGTCCCTGGCACGGGCTGTGAGCCCAGCCATGGCCGGTCTCTGAGGAGCTGAGCTGCCAGCAGCCACTCCTCCTGCAGCGGCTCTGTGCAGAGCTGCTCCGAAACAAACAACTTTTGCAACATGTTTTGTTTCCCACCATTGCATTTAAAAAGTAAATAAATTAAATTCATTTTGCTGCCACTTCACTCTGTCAAGTGTAACCTGAGCGCTGCTGGCGGGGGCATCAGCGCGGGGTGCGAGGCCTCCCCGGCTCGTGGCAAGGCTGGGCTGGAGCCTGGGAGCTGGGCAGGGAGAGGGGACACACAGAGGGGACACACAGGAGCTGAGCTGGGAGCTGGGCAGGGAGAGGGGACACACAGAAGCTGAGCTGACCCTGTGCCCATGGCCCTTCTGCCCTGCTCAGCCCCAGAAGGAATGGCGCTCATGCAGAGCTGGGCTGGAAGGGCTGGTGCTGCCATGGAGAGGGTGCAGGGAGCTGAGATACCGAGCTGGGCAGGGACCAGCCATGGCACACACTGCAGATGGGGCTGGTGGTGTCCCCCAGGCTGTCCCCAAGCCTCTCTTCACTCTGCTGTATCACACAGCTGCAGATGGGGCTGGTGGTCCTGCGCTGCTGGTGTCACATGGGTGCCTTGGCTGATGCCCTCAGCACTGCTGCTCCCACGTCCCTACAGCCTTGTCCTGCACCTCCTGACACAGAAACCTGCCTCACCAGCCTGAAGTCCATCTTCCATGATTTCGTGGCTCAGTTGCTCTTTCCCCTTATGGTTTTCCCCAGGCTGTCCCCAGGGCTCTCTTCACTCTGCTGAGTCACTTCACCTCCTTCACAGCACCTGCAGGGATGGTGCTGCCACCTCAGGCTGTGCACATCCACCCTGGGCTGCTGTGTGCCACACGGGCTGCACACCCAGGGTCACACACACAGTGTCATCCACGCGGTGTCACCCACACACAGGGTCACTCACACACAGGGTCACCCACACAGTGTCACCCACACACAGGGTCACTCACACAGGGTCACCCACACTGACTCCATGTTTCAGGAGGCTTGATTTATTATTTTATTATATATATTACATTAAAACTATACTAAAAGAATAGAAGAAAGGTTCTCATCAGAAGGCTGGCTAAGAATAGAATAGTAAAGAATGATAACAAAGGTTTGTGGCTCGGACAGAGAGTCTGAGCCAGCTGGGCTGTGATTGGCCATTAATTAGAAACATCCACATGAGACCAATCCCAGATGCACCTGTTGCATTCCACAGCAGCAGATAACCATTGGTTACATTTTGTTCCTGAGGCCTCTCAGCTTCTCAGGAGGAAAAATCCTAAGGAAAGGATTTTTCATAAAAGTTGTCTGCGACAGGCAGTGCCCTCCAAATCCCCAGAAAGGAGCAGCAGGGAGGGATCCCTTTGCACAGGGAGCTCCATCAGAGGCCTGGCTTTTCTCCTCCCTGTGAAGGCAGCTGTCTGCACCCGGGACAGACCTTGGCTCCTCTGGCACGGCAGCCAAAGCACCCACTGATGTCATTCATGTGCAATGGAACTTGGCCCTGGGTGAGAGAGGGCTCAGGCTGCTTCCAGCTGGCCTCCTCGCTGCTTCTCTCGCTGGCTTTGGGACATAATTAATTGTCTCTGTTGGAAGGGTAGTTTCCAGCTAAGCAGGGATCCTCTGGGTTTAAAAGTCAGCGAAAGTGATTTCCAAAGCACGGGACACCCTTTCCTCTCAAGAACTGGCTTGGAGAGGCAGCAGCAGCACTCCTAGGTTCCTGCTTGCCCCAATGCCATGCTGCTTCGATTTTGGACAAGCCTGACTGTCTGGCTTTATCAGACAGCTCTGGACACAGCCTGCTTCTCTGCAGCACCATGGCTGTCCATGGGCACAGCTGTGCCAGCTGTGCAGGGTGGGCTGCCAGGTGGGTGGCCCTGAGCCCTGGCAGTGGCTGCAGACCAATCCACCCACTTGGCCTTCTCCTTCTTCCACAGAACCTCTTCCTTTTGCCTCTGCACTGCCTGCAGCAAGGCTACACCATGCTGGAAGCCCAGAGAGCTCCTGCCCCTTTTCAGCTTCAGCCCCAGCTCTGGGAGATGGCAGAGTGGGCACCCAGCATCAGCTAGGCAAGGCAAGATCATGGTGCCCAGGGTGTTGTCCCCATCTCCACCCTGGTCATTTGCAGAGGTGTTTGATGAGACAGCTATCTCCATGTGCCATGCCATGCCATCTCCATGTCTCTGTCTTCATCCCCATCATGTCTCCATCCCCATCCTCATCCCCATGTCTCCTTCCCCATTCCCATCATGTCTCCATCCCCATGGGTGCTCCCATCAGGTTCCTCTCAGAGCAGGAGGAGAAGAGCAAACAAAACTGTTTTACCAGAAAACACGCAAGTGACTTTTTAAATAATGAAATCCAAATGAAAGCAACGTGAGCTTCAAAGTCTGTCCTCGGGGTGCTTTGTGGTTCACGGGCTTCCATTTCTGCCAGCAGAGCTCCTTTCCATCCCAGGGAAGGCACCCAGCAGCACCAGCCCCTTCCTGAAGTGTAGGAGTGACGGGGGTGGGATGGTGGGGATGGACAGAGAGCAGAGATCTCTGCAGCCAGGGCTGGGAACTTGTGGTTCATTGCAAAGGGCCTGGGTGCAGGGCCCTGCTGGGAGCTGCCAGCCACAGCTCAGAGCAGGGCCCAGAGAAGAGAGGGGGACAGAGAGAGAGTAAAAGGGGTAAGAGAGCAAGGTTCCCATTACAATACCATAAATGTTCTTCTGTGCTGAATATTCTCATTCTCACTAACCAATCTAGTACAAGATACAAATCCTACAGCATTTACATACAGCCTATAAGAATCATTACATTCCCACACTGGGTTACATTTTAAACCCTAAAAACTCCTCTTTGGGCCCTTCTGCCAAGCTGGCAGGGTCTGCTCTGAGCCTTGGGCCTGTCTGCAAGCAGAGGGGATTGTTTGATCCAAAGGGGATCACCTTCAGCTGGCCATGCCATTGTTTTCCAGTTGTTCAGTAACTGAGGGATCTCAAAGCTTGCTTTCATTTCAATCTCCCTTATAGTTTCCATATTCTCAAAATCTTTTGCCAGGCAATCACATTTACAAGGCTTTCCTGTTTCACCTTCCCCAACACTGGGGTGCCTCTGGCCACTCGGGCACCCTGTGGGGCCACAATCTGGGCAGGGATAGTGGCTGCTGGCAGGGCCTTGCTGGCACCCCAGGGATCCTGTCCCTGCCCAAATTGGCCCTTCAGCATCTCCTCAGTCCTGCCCTCGGCCAGCAGTGCTGGCCAGGATCTGCATGGCCCCGGCTGTGGCTGCTCCAAAGGCCATCTCCTGTTACCCAAACTCAAATGTTGATGTTTGAGGAGGGGAGATGCTGATGAAAACGGAGCTGGCTCTGTTTGTTTGTCAAAGCAGCTATTTTAAACAAGTTCTGTTCACACAGCTTGCAGATCGGAAGGAAGTTTTCCCAGCCATAATATCCTAGCTCAGCGTGGACAGACAATGGTTCAGCAGTTGCCCGGGATTAGCTGGTGAAATCAGCCTGGGAAGGACGTCTGGGAAAGGGCAGCACTGGATTTCATGCTGGGGAGGCCGGGGGGGCCAGGAGCTGCCTGGGGAGCTGGGTGTGGCATGGCTGGGGGGCAGCCAGGCTCAGAGCAGGTCAATGTGCAGCTGCTCCAGCTTGTCCTGGACAAGAGCTTCAGGACAGCCCTCCCTGACCCCTCAGCATCCCTGCGTCCTGCTTTTTTTTTCTCAAGGAAAATGGTTAAATGTAAAGTTTAGGATAAGATACTTCCCAAAGCAGCAAGCCTGAAAACAGGGCCCCTTGTCACCTGCAGTGTGATGGGAAGAGGTGCCCTGGTCCCCAAGCAGGGGGAGCAGGAGACCCCACCAGAACATCTGCCTGTGCCCTGTGCCCTGTGCCCTGATCCCTGTGCCCTGTCCCTTGTCCCCCGTGCCCTGTCCCCTGTCCCCTAAGCCCTGTGCCCTGTTCTCTGTGCCCCTGTCTGTGTCTCTGTCCCCTGTCCCCTGATCCCTGTGCTCTGTGTCACAGCTGCCCTGTGCCCTGTCCCCTATGCCCTGTCCACTGTGCCCTGTCCCCTATGTCCTATGCCCTGTTCCCTGTTCATGTCTCTGTCCCCTGTCCCATCTCCTGTCCCCTGTGCCCCGTGCCCTGTCCCCTGTGCCTTGTCCCCTGTGCCCCGTGCCCTGTCCCCTGTCTGTGTCTCTGTCCCCTGTACCCCATGCCCTGTACCCTGTCCCCTAAGCCCTGTGCCCTGTTCTCTGTGCCCCTGTGTCTCAGTCCCCTGTCCCCTGACCCCTGTCCCCTGATCCCTGTGCTCTGTGTCACAGCTGCCCTGTGCCCTGTCCCCTGACCTCTGTGCCCCATGCCCTGTCCACTGTGCCCTGTCCCCTATGTCCTATGCCCTGTTCCCTGTCCATGTCTCTGTCCCCTGTCCCATCTCCTGTCCCCTGTGCCCCATGCCCTGTCCCCTGTCTGTGTCTCTGTCCCCTGTCTGTGTCTCTGTCCCCCGTGCCCCATGCCCTGTCCCCTGTCCCTGTGCCAGGGCTGCCCAGCCACCCAGGCTGTGCTGTCACAGCCGCTGTCCCCAGCCTGCTGTCCCCAGGAAGGCAGACAGAGCTCCCTGAGGGTGGCAGAGGAGGCAGTGCCAGCTCCTTTATTTGCTGCAGCCTCGTGTGCAAATAAAATCTTTACAAGCTCACTCCGAGCCGTTAAAAACGCCGTTTAGGACGTGTCGCTGCATTGTCTGACTCGGGCTGCTGAGCACAGGGGCACTAAAATCTGCTCTCCATGTCCAACCCAAATTGAATTTATTTTATTTGCAGGGCAAGGGCAGCCCCTGCCAGCTGTGACACCCCAGTGCCCACTGTGGTCATGGCATTGCCACTTCCCTTGAGAGCACCCTGGGTATCGTGGTATTTTTGCCCCTGACAAAGGAGAGGAATGATGAGGACTCCATTTTAACAGAAGGCTAATTAATTACTATATTATTACAGTAATTAATAACAATGATATAGTAATTAATACGACTGGTAATTAATTACTAATTAATTACTACTATTATAGGAATCAATTACTATTATTATAGTAATTAATAATGATATAGTAATTAATTACTCTATTATTATAGAATAATACTACATTATTCTATATTATATTACACTATGTTACATTGCATCTAAACTGAATCTGCCATTACTACTCTTGTAGTAATTAATAATAAGATAGTAATTGATTACTATATTATTACAGAATAATGCTATATTATTCTATATTATATTACACTATGTTACATTACATCTAAACTGAATCTGCCAAGCACTTCACTGCACTTCTCTCGTGACTGTCCTGACACACACACCTGGATTTAATTGGTCAGTGAATCAAAACACTCACACCAGAATCCAATTATCAATTCCCTTCAGGTAAACAATCTTCCTTCCACGATGCATTCCCCTTGTGAAGAACACAGGAGCAGTAAATGAGATAAGAATTGTTTTTCCTTTCTCTGAGGTTCAGAGAATGTGAAACCCAGAAATATTCTTGGGAAGAATTGTGCCTTGCTTTTCTCTGTGAAATGTGGGGACGCTGGGGGTTTCAGGGACACAGAGCCCTCGTGGAAGCTGCTCTCACCAAGAGATCCTCCTGCACCTCCTGAGGTTCTGCTTGGGACATCCAGAGAGTGGCTGTGGCATGGCTGCAGTGCCACCAACATCAGAGGGAGACACAGAAGATTAAAGCGAATTAATCTCGGCCAAGCCTTTGGCTGCTCTGCGAATGCCAAGGCGTGAAAGCTCTGACTCTGGAGGTGCACATGGAAACTCCACCAAGGGGAATTAATTGCAGCAGCACTGGCCCTTACTGTGAAGATTTTTTCATTAAAAGCTCAGATGAAGCTTTCTGCTTCTTCCTCCTCTTGGTGAATCTTATTGTGATTAAATTAAAGGAATTCTTGTTAAAATGTTAGTATCCTACTAAGGCCATTTGTTGTTTTTCTCAGCTGCCTCTGGCCTCTTTAGAGACTTTGCTGCCTTTTCCTAACGTTTTCCAGCTCTTCCCCCTCCAGGCCGCCCTCCCCCCTGTTTCTGAGGCAAACTGGAAAGTTACAGTTGTGGCTGAGCCGTGGCTGCGGGCGGTGAGTCACGGGAGGATCCCCACTCACAGCTCGTAAACAGCAGGGGAAACACGAGAGGAGAGCTCCTGCCTGGGCTGGGATGGGCTGGGGGTCACAGAGGGGTGGGCATGGGGGGGAGGACATGGGATGGGGATGGGGACATGGAGATGGGGATGGGATGGGGAGGGGATGGGGATGGGAATGGGGTTGGGTGGAGATGGGAGTGGGAATGGGGACATGATGGGGATGGGGACATGATGGGAATGGGGACATGATGGGGATGAGGATGGAGACATGGCAATTGAGACATGGCAATGTGGATAGGGACAGGGATAGAGATGGGGACATGATGGGGATGGGGAAGGAGACATGGGGATGGGGATGGAGATGGTGGGGAGGGGATGGGAATGGGAGTGGGGATGGAGTCATGGGGATGGGGATGGGATGGGATAGGATAGGAATGGGGTTGGGAATGGGGATGGAGACATGGGGATGGGAATAGGGATGTAGACATGATGGGAATGGGGATGGAGATGGTGGGGGGAGGATGGGGATGGGGATGAAGATAGAGACATGGGGATGGGGACATGAGGATGGGGATGGGAATGGAGACATGATGGGAATGGGGAAGGAGAAATAGGGATGGGGATGGTGGGGAGGGAATGGGGATGGGGACATGATGGGAATGGAGATAGAGACATGGGGATGGGGACATGAGGATGAGGATGGTGGGGAGGGGATGGGGATGGTGGGGAAGGGACGGAAATGGGGTTAGCGATGGGAATGGGGACCATGCCCCTCCCTGGTGTGCAGGGCAAACCCCAGGCTGGTTCCTGTGGCCATCACAGAGCTGGGGGTCAGAGGAGAGCCCCTGGTCCTCGCTGCTCCCAGTGCTGCACACGTGGCCATTCCCAACCTGTGTGCCAGCCTCCTGCATCACGGGATGACTGCACAGAGACCTTCCAGTGATGTGACAGCACTGCCTAAAAGCTTGCTAAAAAGCTATGGAAAAGTAGAAGAGTGATAGGTTGGGGTTTTTTTGGTTTTTTTTTTTTTTTCCACAGCTAAGGAAAAAAAATGCTAATTTGTGGGCATTTTCCATTCAGGAGCATCCTGTGCAAATGCATTGTTCCTCTTTGAATTCCTCAGCATATGGCATTCTGTGCTGTTAGAGTTTAATATTCTTTTCATTACCGATATCTAATACAGACAAGTCTTGAGGGTTACACAAAACATATGTGAGCCTAATTTGTTTTTACTGTGCCACATGGTTTTACTCCCTGCATCATTCAGTTTGTCTTTTTTTTTTTTTTTTTGAATCATGTGATCAGCAAAAACTTAATGCTATTTTTAAGCATGGTAAGAAAGTGAAAAACACATTTACTGTGACTGCAGAGGAAAAAGAGTGTAGATTCCCCTCTGCAAAAGTAGCTGTTACAGCGTGGTAGCAAAATGACACTGCTGCTGTAAAAATGGCATTGCTTTCGCAGTGCAGTTTGTCAAAGCAGTGCCCAGGAGAATTCCTGAAAACTCTGGGCTTGGAGTGATTATCTGACTGAGACAGATGAGAATGGGCTTCATAAATATGCAGTTTTGAGGTGACAAGGCACCTTTCTGTGGGGGAGCTCACCTTCTTCCTGCCCTTCATCCTTCCCCAACCTTTCCTCATCTGACACCTCTCTGGAAAGGTGGGCATTAATTTATTGCATAAATCATCTCTAATGCTCCTTTTCACCCCTCAAATTATATCATGGCACCCACACTCCTAGGGGGGATACAGAAATATTAGTTGTGGGACTGCTGGCATTCCCCATGTGAGGAATCCATGCTTGGTTCTCTGCTCTGCAGTTGTGTCCCCAGCTGGCCACACAGGTTGGGGCTGAGTTTGTTTGGGGATTTGGGAGCTTGGGAATGAGCAGAGCAGGGAACAGAGAGGGTGGGTCACTGTGTCCTCTCTGCTGCTCAAACAGAAAGGCTGCAAGGGCAGGGTGGGGAGATGCTCACCCAGGCAGGGCCCTGGACATGGGGTTGTGCAATGGAAAAACCAATATTACAGTACAACCAGCCTTAGCTGAAGGTGGATCTTCAGCCCGAATCTGAGCCCTGTGACCCTCAGTGATGGAGACCATCAGAAAAGGAGAGCACATGTGGGGCAGAGGGAGAAAAGTGCTGCCCACCCATGAGCTTCCCTTCCAGAGATTCTGGGCTGCAGGAGGCTCCTCTATCCAACACCATCCTGCTGCCAGCCCAGTGCCACAAGCCTGGATGCTGCTGCAGCAGGTCAGGGAAACCTGAGCCCTGGCATCTGGTGCTGGCAGAGAGCTCCAGCCCTCCCCGAGCACAGGAAATGCTGGTGCTGCCACACGCCTCATCCTCTGCTCCCACACATGTGCCTTGTTAGCAGTGTCAGGAGCCTCCAGCTCGTGGGTGACTGCTAACCACAACCACCAGCATTAACCTCCTGCTTGGAGGTCATTTGCAACAACCCACAGAAATGCCTCAGAATTGGGCTATATTGAAAGAAGCTGGTGCGTTCCTGACATAATTAAAAAAAAAAAAAAAGCAGCTTTATTATTTATGTATTTGGGCCTTTGAGAATTCTGGAGCAGAGTAATAAAACTGCTGTGGACATCTGGAGCTTCCAGGGCAGGAACCCCAGAGTGGCTGTGGAGTGGGACAGCTCCATTAATGGGCTGAGGTCATGGTTGCTGCTCTCTGCTGCTCAATCACAGCAGTTGTGTGCATCCAGATGATCCTCTGGGGACCACAGAATCCAGTGTGAAAATTATCTCACCATCCCAGCAGGAGCCTGGCCTGAAAGGTGGAGCCTGGAGCAGCGCATATGAGCTAAGGAGGCATTAAATCTTGCATCACATAACAAGGATGGAAGGGCAGAAGAGGATGGCCCAGCAATTTCTCAGTGCAAATCTATTCCTTCCTTCCTTCCTTCCTTCCTTCCTTCCTTCCTTCCTTCCTTCCTTCCTTCCTTCCTTCCTTCCTTCCTTCCTTCCTTCCTTCCTTCCTTCCTTCCTTCCTTCCTTCCTTCCTTCCTTCCGCCACTTCCTTCCGCCACTTCCTTCCTTCCGCCACTTCCTTCCGCCACTTCCTTCCGCCACTTCCTTCCGCCACTTCCTTCCGCCACTTCCTTCCGCCACTTCCTTCCTTCCGCCACTTCCTTCCTTCCTTCCTTCCGCCACTTCCTTCCGCCACTTCCTTCCACCACTTCCTTCCACCACTTCCTTCCTTCCTTCCTTCCTTCCTTCCTTCCTTCCTTCCTTCCTTCCTTCCTTCCTTCCTTCCTTCCTTCCTTCCTTCCTTCCTTCCTTCCTTCCTTCCTTCCTTCCTTCCTTCCTTCCTTCCTTCCGCCACTTCCTTCCGCCACTTCCTTCCGCCACTTCCTTCCGCCACTTCCTTCCGCCACTTCCTTCCGCCACTTCCTTCCGCCACTTCCTTCCTTCCGCCACTTCCCCTAGGTGGAAAACCCCAGAACCTGCAATCAGGGCTCACTGTGGGACTCTCCTGTGCTCAGCAGGAGCTGGATGCTCTGGGGACTGCCCCACATCTGTGTCAGACACATCCAGCATAAAAACCCCCCATGCTGGGGAGCCTGGGCCAGCCGTGCCACTGTGGATCACCCAGAACTGGGTGAAGAACCTGGTTCTGTCTCATGGAGCACATCAAAACCTTTGCTTGCACACAAGGGCCTGGCCTTCAACGGGTTAAGGGTGATTTGAAAGATTCCTTTTGTTTAGATTCATTTCAGGTTTCGTGATTTCTGTTATTGCTGCACCAAATCACTTGCAGGCTCTCGAGGTGGGGTGGGCGCTCGGAGAGCAGCAGCAGATGTGGGATAATTGGAAGCACAACAGCAGCCACAGCAAGTGCTGCCCTGATCCTCAGGGTGCCTCTGAGGCTCAGCACACCCACTCTGGAAATTGCTCTGGCCATGGGGAGAGCCTGGCAGGGTGGGGTGCAGGATGTGGGACAGCAAATCTCTGCCCTTCAGTGGGTACTGAAGTTCAGGCTGATGCTCCTGGCATCCTGGCTTGGCTTTGGGGTTGGATCATTCTGGTTTTCTTTCAGTTCAGAAATAAAGCTGGGAAATACCGGAATTTCTGCAGAAAGGTGAATTCTGTCAGGAATTTGGTGAAGGAACAGAACCAGAGATGTCATAGGGTGCTTCAGCAGATGAGATGTGTGCTGGTGGAGAGGGAAAACTCCAGCATGACCATCCTGGGATGGGATATGGGAAAGTATAGGAATTACTGCAGAAAGGTGAATTCTGCCAGGAATTTGGTGAAGGAACAGAGCCAGACATCTCATGGGTGCTTCAGCAGAGGAACAGTGTGCTGGTGGAGAGGGAAAACCCCAGCATGGCCATCCTGGGATGGGATGGGATGGGATGGGATGCCATGGGATGGGATGGGATGGGATGGGATGGGATGCCATGGGATGGGTGGCACCTCTCCATCCTGTCACTCTGCTTGCAGCATGCAGCCTGCAGCCCCCCTGTGCCCAGGCACCAGTGTGACCCGCTCCAGCTCCTCAGGTGTGCCTGGTCCCAGGTGGGATGGTCACCTGGAGGGCAGGCAGCACTGGGAGCTGTGAGGGAACTGTCCCCTCCCATTGCAGAGGTGAGTAAGATGCTCTGCTGTCTGCCAGCAGCTCTCCCCTGGGCTGAGGGCAGAATCTGCTCCTTCCTCCCCCCTGAGCTGCTGTGATAACAGATATCCCTGCCTGGCAAAGCTCACCAGAACCTGCCTTATTCACAATGCTCGAGCAGAAGCTTCTGCTCCTCCAACACCCACAGAGAGGCTCTTGTCAGGCTGGGATGTGCCTGTGCCAGGCAGAGCAGGGCTGATTGCAACGTGCCCCAAACCTGCTCCTCGTGCTGCCAGAGGGGTGAGAGCCAGGAGGCCACACAATGAACATTCAAAGCAGCCTGCCACAGACATCTTTTATGGAAAATCTTTTTTTTTTTAGGATTTTTCCTCCTGAGAAGCTGAGAAGCCTCAAGAACAAAATGTAAACAATGGTTATCTGCTGCTGTGGAATGCAACAGGTGCATCTGGGATTGGTCTCGTGGTTGTTTGTAATTAATGGCCAATCACAGCCCAGCTGGCTCAGACACAGAGCTCGGGCTACAAACTTTTGTTATCATTCTTTCTTATTCTATTCTTAGCTAGCCTTCTGATGAAATCTTTTCTTCTATTCATTTAGTATAATATAATTCTATAATTCTATTCATTTAGTTTTAATATAATATATATCATAAAATAATAAATCAGCCTTCTGAAACATGGAGTCAGATCCTCATCTCTTCCCTCATCCTCAGACCCCTGTGAACACCGTCACAGCAGCCCAATGCAATAACCAGCTGGAGCTGCAGGTGCTAATGAGATTGTGTGCTGGCTGTTGTTCCCCAGCCTGAGCCTGCCAGGAGCTCTCTGGACCCCACCATGGCAACCTTGGCTTTAATGAAAGAATCTCTGCGTGGCACCCGAGGGCAGATTCACCCCTGGGATCTGTGGCACTTGCAGAGTCACAGACAGCCTGTCTCTCTGCAGAGATTAGGCTGTGGGAATCTCCCAGGTTGCTTGGCACAGGAAAGCAGGGGAACTTCTGTGTGGAGCTGAAGAACGTGGTTCATTAACTTTTCTCACTCTCCCTTTGGGGCAGATGCAGAGTGTGTCCGGGGGTTCACACCCCAGGAAGGCAACAAGGCTCAGGGTTAATTAAGGAGCTGACATTTCCAGAAAAGCTGCAGCCTTTCCTGGGAAAGCATCCTAGCTCTGGAAGCCACTGGTTTCCAGGGCTGCCAGTGCAGCCAGAAGGGTACCTAGAGTGTCCCCAGCCTCCCTTGCCTGCCCTGGGGGGGAGCAGCAGGTGACATCTCACTCCTCACTCTCTGTTGCTGTGCTGGAAATCGGCCAGCAAACCCCTTGTCATGGCTGGAGAAAACATGTGGGTGTGTCTGTGTGTGTTTGTGTGTCTGTGTCTGCCAGTGTGTGTGTCTGTGTGTTTGTGTATGTGTGTGTCTGTCTGTGTGTGCATATGTGTGCGTCTGTGTCTATGTGTCCGTGTGTGTGTGTCTGTGTAAGTGTGTGTATATCTGGGTCTGTGTGTATCTGTGTCCATGTGTGTATCTGTGTGTATGTGTCCATGTCTGTGTATCTGTGTCTGCATGTGTGCATATGTGTGTATCTGTATCTGTGTGTGTCTGTGTGTGTGTATCTGTGTGTATCTGTGTGTATCTGTGTGTGTGTATCTGTGTGGGCATCTGTGTGTATCTGTGTATCTGTGTGTGTGTATCTGTGTGGGCATCTGTGTGTATCTGTGTATCTGTGTGTATCTATGGTGTGTATCTGTGTGTGTGTGTGTGTGTATCTGTGTTTCTGTATCTGTGGTGTGTATCTGCATCCATGTGTGTATCTGTACATCCACGTGTGTGTGTCTGTGTCCATAAGCGTGTATCTGTGTGTATATCTGTGTTTGCATCTGTGGTATCTGTGTATCTGTGTGTATCTATGTCTGTGGGTCCATCTGTGTGTCCATCTGTATCTGTGTGTGTATCTGCATGTATCTGTGTAGTTGTTGCATCAGTCTGTATCTGTGGTGTGTATCTATGTCTGTGTGTATCCATGGTGTGTATCTGCGGTGTATATCTGTGTCCATCTGCGTGCGTCTGGGTGTATCTGTGTGTATCTGTGCTGTGTATCTGTGGTGTGTATCTGTGTATCTCTATCTCTGTGTATCTGTGGGTGTACCTGTTGTATCAGTGTGTATCTATGTCTGTGTGTATCTTTGGTGTGTGTATCTGTGTATCTCTGGGTTTCTGTGTATCTCTGTCTCTGTGTATCTGTGTGTGTGCGCGCGCGTCTGTGTGTGTATCTCCGTGTATCTGTTTGTATCTCTGTGTGTATCTGTGGTGTGTGTATCTGTGGTGTGTGTATCTGTGTGTATCTATGCTGTATATCTGTGGTGTGTATCTGTGGTGTGTATCTCTGTGTATCTGTGTATCTCTATCTCTGTGTATCTATGGTGTGTATCTGTGTGCATCTATGCTGTGTATCTGTGGTGTGTATCTGTGTATCTCTATCTCTGTGTATCTGTGTGTGTATCTATGTGTATCTGTGTCCATTTGTGCGTGTCTGTGTGTATCTGTGGTGTGTGTATCTGTGTATCTCTGGGTATCTGTGTATCTCTGTCTCTGTGTATCTGTGTGTGATCTGTGTGTGTATCTCTGTGTATCTCTTTGTATTTGTGTGTGTATCTGGGTGTATCTGTGGTGTGCGTATCTCTGTGTATCTGTGTATCTCTGTGTATCTCTATCTCTGTGTATCTCTATCTCTGTGTATCTCTATCTGTGTGTATCTATGTGTATCTGTGTCCATTTGTGTGTGTCTGTGTGTGTCTGTGTGTATCTGTGGTGTGTGTATCTGTGTATCTCTGTGTATCTGTGTGTGTATCTGTGTGTTTCTGTGTCTATGTATCTGTGTGTGCACCTGCATCCATGTGGGTGCATCTGTATGTGTGTCTGTGTGTATCTGTGTATCTCTGTGTATCTGTGCATCTCTATCTCTGTGTATCTCTATCTGTGTGTATCTATGTGTATCTGTGTCCATTTGTGTGTGTCTGTGTGTATCTGTGTATCTCTGTGTATCTGTGCATCTCTATCTCTGTGTATCTGTGTGTGTATCTGTGTGTTTCTATGTCTATGTATCTGTGTGTGCACCTGTGTCCATGTGGGTGCATCTGTATGTGTGTCTGTGTGGATCTGTGTATCTCTGTGTGTATCTGTGTTTGTATCTGTGTATCTGTGTGTCCATCCATGTGTAGCTATGTGTGTATCTGTGTGTATCCCTGCTTATCTGTGGTTTGTATCTGTGTGTCCATCTGTGCGTATCTGTGTTTGTATCTGTGTGTGTATCTGTGTGTGTATCTGTGTCCATCTGTGTGTATCTGTGTTTGTATCTGTGCCCATCCATGTGTGTCCATGTGTACATCTGTATGTATGTCTGTGTGCGCATCTGTGTCCGTGTGTGTGTCTGTGTGTCCATATGTGTATCTGTGTATCTGTGTGTGTATCTCTATCTGTGTGTATCAGTGTCTGTGTGTCCATCTCTGTGTATCTGTGTGTGTACCTGTGTCCATGTGGGTGCACACGTGAGCACACGCATGTGGCACGTGTACCAGGTGTGCACACCTTGTCAGACTCGAGGGGTTCATGTCTGTGCTGTCACCTTGGCCTCTGGGCCAGCACTGTGGGACTCTGGCCAGCCCAGCCTGCCTGGATCAGGGAGGGCTGGAAGGGAACTCTGGAGCAGCCACAGGGAGGGTGATGTGTCTGCCCCGTCCTGTCAGAGCATGTGGTTCTTCTTCCAAAATCCCAGCACTTCCTGCAACCTGCTCCATTCAACCCAAATATCTTTCGAAAAAAATCTGGAAATAGACTCCGACAGTATCAAAACATCCTGTTTTGACATTTTCTGAATGAATCATTTTGATTTTTTTTTTTTTTTTTTTTTTTTTTGGAATGACCTCGCTGCCTTTTTTGGTACAGAAATGGATTGTGTTTATCGACAAGTTGTAACCAAACAAAGTCATTGATTTTTGCCTCACTGAAACATCTCAACCTCCTCCCCCAAACCTTCTTTTGAGGTTTGATTTTCTGTACCAGAGTATTTCTAAATATTATCATTTTGTTCCAGCTTAGAGCCAGATTTTGCAATCCTGAGTCGAGCCTGAGTCTGGCTGTGCAGCCCTGGGCACGTCCTGCTGGGACTGGGGCAGGACTGGGGGTCTCACCAGGGGCAGCCCCGGCTTGGGGACATCTCTGAGCCCCCTGAGGTCACCACAGGCTCCTACCTGGGGCTGGGGGTGCTGGGGCCACGGCTGATGTGGCTCTTAGCACTATTTGACAACTTGTCAGGATTAGAAAGCTCATCATAAAACCCTCCAAAATGAGCAGTTTTTGTGTGTGTGTGTGTGAGTTAAGCTTTTCTGCCCCAACCAGGAACAGATGTCTGAACTGGTTGATGAATTGGAAACATCTGAAACAACTTTCCAAGCCGAAGTACAATAAATACACCTTTCATCACGATCCCTGCAAGAGGTTTTAGAGGCAAAAATCACTGAAGTGTTTAATATGGACCGTGGTGAGGAATCATTATAACAAATGAACCAAATTAAATGAGAATTTCTCCCCATTTTAGTGACTTTGCTGGGACTCCAGGTATCACCTCCCAAGCTGGCAGTGGGGCTCTGTCCCACCAGCCTCCTCAAATTGCTCCTCCATGGTCTCATAGTGCCAGCTGCCATCAGTGCAGGAGGATGGAGAAGTGGGGCCACCACAGAGGGCACCCGGGCTCTGCCCTGGCTGCGTGGGCAGGAGCCAGGTGCTGCTGCACAGGGGTGGGCAGCTGCCATCTCGCAGGACACTGGGATCCATGAGCAGGACAGACAGAGGCAGATGCATCCCTGGTGCCTCTCCTGATGCTTCAGCATCTCCAGAGGCTGCTGGTGGGGCCCCATCTCTTCAAGCATTGCCCCTGACCCCTGCCTTGCCCCCAGGGCCAGCAGTGCTGCCCCACGCTGGGTGGGATGCAGGGGGAGGCCCAGGCTGACCCCAGAGTGGCACCTGGGGCTCTGAGGATGCCCAGGAGCCAGCCCTGTCCAGCCCAGGAGCAATCAGCAATGCATCCTCGTGCCTCAGCGCCAGGAACGGCTGCCAGAGCCTGCAGGCTGCCTGCCAGGGTTCAAGTGCTGCCATTCCAGAGCTGATCCCATGACCTGCAGAGATGAGGATCTTTCAGCAGGAGTTGTCAGGAAGAGTTTATTTTTCCGTGTCTCCGCTTGGTTTATTCCACTGAGCAAAGTTGCGTTCAATTGATTTATTCTGAAATAATTTATTTTCCGTTAAGAAATGAAGCCCAGTATTTCTTCTTTCAAAATTCATGTGGGTTGCACAGGATTTGAGGGTCAGATTTTCAAGTGTGAGCACATCCACAAAAGCTCCTGCCTGGGCCCATAACTTCCTTTGTACATTGGGAACCTGACACGAGACCCTGTGCTGGTGCTGCTGAGTGCAGGGAGATGCAACCTTGCAGGAGGCCTGGTGCTCCAGGGGAAATTCCCTCCTGCTCCCCTCCTGACTCCCCACCAAGGAAAACACAGGTGTAAGGGGCAAAAACCACAGAAGTGTTTAATATGGATCCCAGAATCATCACTGAGAGCTGTAAATATGGAAACAGAACTGTGAGAGCACAGCAGGGTCTCTGGCTATGCTCAGGAACCCACACTCCATCCCCTGGTCTGGATGGAGCTGCCAGTGCCTTCAAGCCCTGAGCCCCAGCTGCCACCATCCCGTCATCACCCTGATGGGAAAAGGTGGAAATGATCCTGTGGGGATTTATTGGACACTCACTGACCCCCTGCTAACCCCTCACCATGGAGAGAGCTCTGGGCTGTGGTGCCCTTGCAGTGACACCATCCCTGTCCCAACTCAGCTGTGTTATGTAAGAGCTTTGCACAAATGCATTATAGGAATGGCTACAGAAACCCTACAAGTGCTTGGAGCACCATGAGTCACCAGAACATGACTCACAAACCGAGGAGACACCTCTGATGTCTCCATTCCCCAGCTGAGCTGGTGGCTGGTGGGGCCTGGGGAGCTCTGGGGCTATCACAGATGTCCCCAGTGGGACGCTGATGCTTCTGCCATGCCTCAAGGCCATGTTTCTCCCATGAAGGGGCTCTGGAGCTATCACAGATGTCCCTAGTGGGACACTCATGCTCCTGCCATGCCTCAAGGCATGATGTTCCTTCTGTGAGAAGGAACATGGTCATGATGTTCCTCCTGCAAAGGAACCCTGGGCAGGGATCCACTGCCTCAAACTTCCCTGGGGCCTGTTGGCTAATTCCCACCCATGGCAATGGATCAGCTTCTCCTTATGGTGGGGATCAGGGGCTGGGGGACTTGGACGTGACACCCACACGTGCAGCAGGGCTTGGAAGTGCTGCCTCAGGTGATTAGAGTGAGGTGCAGCCAGGCTCCAGGTGTGGGGGCTCAGCCCCAGCCAGGAGAACCAGCACAATCTGAAGCAACTTTCTCATTTAGGGAAAAAAATATTTTGGAAGCCGCCACCCCCCCTCCACTTGCCAGCAAGTTTAGAGTTTCATAAAGTCAGCCTGGTAATGGGTTACAAATGTACCTATCAGTTTTTACATTTGTTTTCATTCAGGCTCAGCGAGTCTCCACCAAACCTGGCGATGGCAGGGGAGGGAAGGGCCCCCCCCCCCCCAGTCCCCTCCCAGCACACCCACAAGTGAATTGTTCTTCCATAATCTAAACCAACACTTCTCTCCGGCAAATTGGATTTCGGTTAAACCCTGTGACTTATGTGCAAATCCTGACAGCAGCTCGCCTTGCGCAAAGCTCCCTGCGGGGCGCGGAGCCACCGCGGGCACGCGGGGCTGGGGCCTCTGCAGCTGCTGGCAGTCTGTCCAGCCCTGAGCCCGGCCACTGCAGCCCCCCAATGGTCCCATGGCCATCCATCACTTCAGCCCCTGGATCCCAGGAACTGCAGCCCCCCATGGCCATCGGTTCAGCCTCTTGATCCCAGGAACTGCAGCCCCCCATGGCCCTTGATCCTGGGCACTTCAGCCCCCCATAACCATTCATCACTTCAGTCCCTGAATCCTGGGCACTGCAGCCCCCATGGCCCCATGGCCATCAGTACAGCCCTGGTCCCAGGCACTGCAGCCCCCCACAGCCCCATGGACATCAGTTCAGACTCTGAATCCTGGGCATTGCAGCCCCCCATGGCCATCAGTTCAGCCTCTTGATGCCAGGAACTGAAGCCCCCCATGGCCATCCATTGCTTCAGCCCCTGAATCCCAAGCACTGCAGCCCCCCACGGCCCTGAATCCCGGGCACTGCAGTCCCCCATGACCATTCATCACTTCAGTCCCTGAATCCTGGGCACTGCAGCCCCTCATGGCCCCATAGCCACTGGTTCAGCCTCTTGATCCCAGGACCTGCAGCCCCCATGGCCATCAGTACAGCCCTGGTCCCAGGCACTGCAGCCCCCCATGGCCCCATGGACATTGGTTCAGGCTCTGAATCCTGGGCACTGCAGCCCCCCATGGCCATCAGTTCAGCCCCTTGATCCCAGGAACTGCAGCCCTCCATGGCCATCCATCACTTCAGCCCCCGAATCCCCGGCTCTGTAGCTCCCCATGGCCCCATGGCCATCCAACATTCAGCCCCTGAATGTGGGGCACTGCAGCTCCCCATGGCTGCTGCTGCACCCCAGATCCTTGTGAGCACACCCCTGGATCCTGGGCGTTGCCCCCACCAGTTCTCTGCCACCACTCTTACAGCTCTCAGGCATTGTACACCAGTCCTGGGTGATGCACCCCCCATCCTGGATGTGGCACCCCAGGTCCTGGCCAGCACACCCCAGATCCTGGGCATTGTCCCCCCAGCTCTTGGGCACTGCTCTTACAGCTCCCAGGCTTTGTACACCATGTCCTGGGTACATCCTGGATGTTGCACCCCAGGTCCTGGACATGGCACCTCCACTTAAGCAGCAAAGCCAATCCCAGCAATGAGAAAACCAGCAAAGCCTAAGTTCCAAGAGCCTCACACTGATGTTGGAAATATAAATGTTACGTGGCATGGTGGGCAATGGCTGAGGTCATAAAAGTTAGCTTTTTTTTCTGGGAATTACGGAATTTTTGAAGCTGTAATAAAGTGCAGTTCCCAGAGGAGTCAGATGAGCAGGTCTTGTCTGGATCGTGTGAAACTGAAGCTGAGCAAAGTCACCCATTTCTAATTCAGTTACATGGTGATTACATGGGCTCTCAGCTGAACAGCAACGAGGGGTTGTATTTTCTGTGATGAATGAGCATTTTTAGTGTCTGAAGTAGCAGCTGTCACACAGCTCACACTTCTGCCAAGAAAGTAATTCAGAGGGGAAGGATAAATTTTAACTCAACTTCTTTTTTATTTTGAGATTTAGGACCAGAGATTAACAGAAAAGCCCCCAGTCCTCAGGACCCAGCCACACCCTGTGCTGGGCCAGCTGTGGATGCTGCCAGAACTGCGCAGTCCCCTGGGACTTCTGGTGATGTTCCACACTTCACCTCAGCCCACCACCTCCCCATGGCCTCTGTCCACCCATCCATCTGACCCAGATGGACACACAGCAGCTCTGGGGTTTGTTTGCTGCAGCTCCCCAATGCCTGAGCAGGAGCTGCATGAGAAGATCCATCTCCTGAGCACTCTGGGTCCCCCATGATTGACTCTGCTGCCGAGGGCTCTCTGATGGAAAAAAAAAAATCTATTTAATTTTGTCGTCTGTTAGCAATTTAAGTTGAAGAAGTGGTGCTCAGTTCCATTGTTTTCAGCCCATGATGTTCGTGTGAGAGGTTTCTTTGATTCAGGATGCTGCAGTGCACGAAGGAACTGCAGGCACTGTGCAACAGCACATTGGTGAAAACACAGATAATTGATCAGGAGCTGATTGCAAGCAAGATACCAGTGTTGTTGTTTATTTAAAGGGATGTCATCAGCTTAAAATTCATGTTTAATTTACCAGTTAATTCGCGTGCTAAGATTGGAGAGATTTTTGCACTGAGTCCAAGAGAGTGAGATCAGGAACGGGTGGTTTTCCCTGCCTCACATCTCCTTCACTTTATGCTCTTGGCTCCATCTCTGCTGCATTCTGCACTCCCTCAGAGCACAGACCTCACGGAAGCACATGATGCACTAAAACCAAACACACAAAGCTGTGCCTGGGCTGTGCTCAAAGCTTCCCCAGCCCCAGCACTGCCCTCGTGGCAGGTCACACCTGGCACTCAGGGGTGCCCAGCAGGGGCAGCTTATTGCAGCCAGCTCCCCAGAATCCCAGCAGGCTTGGGGTAATGGGTTTTATCCTCTCCTTCCTTGCTCCGAATTGCATTTCTGGTTTGCATTAATCAGCTTTGTTGTTCTGATCAGAATATCTACAACACAAGCAGCAGTGACAGCATTTGTCTATTTGTGTCTTGGCACTGGCTCTGGGTACGGCAGGGCAGGTGCTGGGAACCTGCAGAGCTGCAGATGCCAACCCTTGGTGCACATCCTCCCTCGCCAGTGTCAGAACCCAGGAAATCCCTCTGGCTGCCCTGGAGGGCTCGAGCCCCTGCCAGGGGGCTCAGAGACCTTGGCACAGAGCCCAAGACACCTGTGGCTGTGATTATGACCCATGGAAAAACAATTACCAACTTTATATGAGGATCTGCAAGCCACAAAAGTTTAAGTAGAATGACAGTGAATTTATCACTGGGCGAAAAATAGATTTTTGGGGTTTTAGAAGGGGGGTTCAGGAGGCAAGATGGAGGAATCTGGGTGTGTCCAGTCTTCTTCTTCTTCTTGGCCTCCATCTTCTGCTGGGATGGTGGCACTTTTGGATTGGTTTAAGGTAGAAACTCACTGTCTAACATAGGTGATAGGTGTTGGGAAGTTATTGTAAATAAAGTACAGGTAGTTTTTAGTATAAAAGATAACACCAGTGTGCCTCAACCCGACCTGCCAGACAGAACCTCAGTGGGTCAGAGAAAGAATTGTTATAGATAAGAAATAATAAATAACCTTGAGAATGAGGACAGAAGAATCCTGACTCCTTATCTGACTGCCAGGCTGGGAAAAAGAGACTTGTACATATCTCAGAGTCACTGTGACCAGCAGAGAGTCTGAGACCCCAGCACTGCTGGGGAGCTGCAGCGCTGCAATGCCAACCCTTGGTGCACACCCTCCCTCCCCAGCACACAGCTCTGCAGGGACAGGAGCTCCAGGAGCCCCAGCAGGTGCAGGCAGGACAGGACAGGAGCTGGGGCTGTGAGAGGCTGAGCCCTGAGCCAGCACTCAGCACAGCTCTGTCCTGGAGCTCAGCAGAGCAGGAGCTCAGCGCATCCACCCCGAGCACATCAGGGCAGCCCTGCCAAGGCTCTGCTCTCACAAATGGAGCCCACGCTGGGCTGGCTGCTCCCTGTGCCAAGAGGCTGCTGATGAGTGACCCAGGGCAGTGCTCACGATCTGGTGCTGTCCTGATTTCACCAACCTCCTCCAGCAGTTTATTGATACCAGAGCAGCTGCTGCCCAGAGGAGAGGTCAGTCTTGCTGCTGGCACAGGGCAGCCACAAAAAGAGATTTCCCTGTGTCACAAGGAGCTCAGCTTTCCTTTGCTGCAAGTTTGGGTTACAGACCAGCTTGCAGTAAAACCTATGTCCTGTTCTTGAGGCACAGCCACCAGCAGCAGCTCCTGGAGACCTCATGGAGAAAGGAAGGAAGGATGCTCCACCAGCACCATGTCCCCCACATGTCATGTCTGTCGTTATTTATCCCGCTTGAAGTGTCAGCACAGACACTGGTCTAGCACTTAACTTTCTGAACTTGGCCCACAAACTCTGCAGTGACATTAAGCAAATCTGCCTCTTATTGTTATTTATCTGTTTAACGAAGCAGCAGGGACAGCTCCATAATTGAGGTCAAGCTGTGCTGCACTCAAAGTAAAACTCATTGCAAACTCTCTCTGAAGTGTCATCATTTTCAAAAGAAAGCTCCTTCTGAGATTTTACAAGAAAACTTCTTATTTAGGTTAGTACTTTCAGTGGAAATTTCCCTGAAGGGGAAGACTTTATATCCCAGGATCAAACAAAATAAATCCTCTCAAGTTGTGAAAAATAATGACTAAAAGTGTCTATTAATCCTGAATAAAATTGCTGTTTTTTTTACTAGCTGTCCTGCTGGCTCTGCAGAGGCAGAGCAGGGGTGGAGGCAGAGGAGAGGAGCACGTGTGCTGTGGGCATGTGGAAGCAGAAAGGGTCACTGGCGTGGGCAGAGCTGTGCATGGGGACCCAAGTGAGCTGGGTGAGATGAAGCTGGGCATGGAGGGACACCAAGATCCTGCCAGTCCCACCGGGGAGGTCAGGGGCACCCTCGGGGAAGGTCAGAGGAGCACTGCAGAATGCAGCACACCAAGCACAGCTCAGGGGCTGAGGCAGCTCCCACGCCAGGCTGGGGTGGATGTTGGGACCCCCATGGCTGTGGCAGGGCAGTGATGGGCATGAACTGACAGCTGGGGGTCTGGCAGTGAGTGATGGGGATGAACTGACCTCTGGAGTGGCCAGGAGCCCACAGGCAGCAGTGGTGGCCACAGGACGGGCTCCCCTCGCTGAGCCAGTGGCAAGTGTCTCATGCACCAGGGACTGATGGGGATGAACTCACAACACAGTGTCTGGAAGTGAGAGATGGGGATGAAGCCACATCTGGGTGCCTGGAAGTGAGAGATGGGGATGAAGTCAGTCACATCTGGGTGTCTGGAGCTGGCTGGGAGCCCATGGGCAGTGATGGTGGCTGCGGGATGGGCTCCCCTCGCCGAACCAGTGGCGAGTGTCCCACGCACCAGGGACTGACGGGGATGAACTCACAACACAGTGTCTGAAGTGAGAGATGGGCATGAAATCACATCTGGGTGTCTGGAAGTGAGTGATGGGCATGAAATCACATCTGGGTGTGTGGAAGTGAGAGATGGGCATGAAGTCAGTCACATCTGGGTGTCTGGAGCTGGTTGGGAGCCCACGGGCAGTGATGGTGGCCGTGTGTTGGGCTCTCCTCACCCAGCCAGTGGTGAGTGTCCCACGCACTGGGGACTGATGGGCATGAACTCACAGCTGGGTGTCTGGAAGTGAGTGATGGGGATGAGGTCACATCTGGGTGTGTGGAAGTGGGTGATGGGCATGAACTCAGATCTGGGTGTCTGGAAGTGAGAGATGGGCATGAACTCACATCTGGGTGTCTGGAAGTGGGTGATGGGGATGAACTCACATCTGGGTGTCTGGAAGTGAGAGATGGGCATGAACTGGGTGTCTGGAAGTGAGTGATGGGGATGAACTCAGAGCTGGGTGTCTGGAAGTGAGAGATGGGCATGAACTGGGTGTTTGGAAGTGAGAGATGGGCATGAACTCCCAGCTGGGTGTCTGGAGCTGGCTGAGAGCCCACGGGCAGTGACGGTGGCCGTGTGTTGGGCTCTCCTCACCCAGCCAGTGGTGAGTGTCCCACGCACCGGGGACTGTGGGCTGTCCCTGCCTGCGAGTGACAAGATGAATGGGCTCATTAGTGCAGCTTTCTCTGCTCTGCCTGACACGCGCCCTCGTGCTTGTACACAAGTGCCGAGCCCTGGCTGCCGTGCCAGCGCTGATTCATGTGTCAATAAACAGCACAAGGGAAGCGCTTCTCCCTGCCAAAGCAAACAAACAGCATCGTCTCGGTCAGGGCTGCAGCACCCCTGTGAAACCAGTGGCAAGGGGCACTGTGCTTCCCTGCTCTGCCAACGGCCCCACAGCCAGGGACAGCAGCCCTTGGCAGGTGTTAAAAATGAGAGCAGACTCCCGGTGCTAAAGTGATTTCAGCGTTTATTATAATAACAGAAAGGCCTAAAGCAGGGGTCCGGCCCGAGCAGGAGCGTTCCCATCGAGGATGCTGCAGCGATGTCCCTCATGTCCCAGATGGAGTGGCACACATTGAGTGGGTCAGATGCCCCTTTTTATCCTGTTTTTGGTCCCTTTGGATTGGTTTCTGTTTGGATCCTCCATTAGCATGAAGGTTTAAGGCCTTGATTGGCCATTACAGTTCTGCCCAGGCTGGCTTGTTTCGCTGGGCAGGTGGTGGACTTTGCTTAGGTGTAATTTCTTACAACTGCCCTTTTAGCCCCTTGTACAGTAACCAAACTAACAGTACATGTTAAAAACAGGACCAGACTCCTGGTACTAAAGTGATTTCAGCATTTATTATAATAAAAGAAAGGTCGAGCAGGAGCGTTCCCGCTGAGGATGGAGCAGCGCCGGCGCTGGGGCTGCTCAGCAGTGATGGCCCCGATGCCTTCCCTGGGTCAGATGCCCCTTTTCATCCTGTTCTTTGTCCCTTTGGATTGGTTTCTGTTTGGATCCTCCATTTGCATGAAGGTTTTAGGCCTTGATTGGCCATTACAGTTCTGTCCAGGCTGGCTCGCGGTGCACTTTACTGAGGTGCAATTTCTTATAACTCCCCTTTTAACCCCTTTTACAATACAACAACCAAACTAACAGTACATGCTTAACAATCTATCAACTATTTTACATCAGTTTCTAACCTATTTTTAACAGCAGGTGTGGGGCACCCAGGCCCAAAATGTCCCTGCTCCCAGAGGACAGCACATTCCTCTGCCCCTCCGTGCCAGACACCTTACAGCCAGAAGTGGAAAGGGATGGGGGATTGCATTGTTTGATGGTAGGTTTATCAATAAAAAGGAATTATTGGCCTGTATCCCTCCTGAAACTTTAATAAAAGTCAAATGATAGTTTTGTCTTCTTTCCTTTTTCATTTATTTCTAATTCAGACCTGCTCTGGGATCAGATCAAGAATGCTTTTAACCTTTCCAGCAGGCCTGGTGGAGGCACGGCCAGGAGCAGGATGGGCAGGAGGAGACTGCCTGGGCTCTCCAGCACTGTGGCACCTCGAGGACAGGCACTGGCACTGCTGGGAGCCCTGTGCCATGGCCCCTGGAGCTCCAGCCAGCCCTTTCAGCTGCTCAGAAAGTCTGAGAGCCACACATTGACGCACATCAGCTGATAAAATGGCTCAAGGTTTGGGTCCTTGCACCTTGAACAAATCTGAGAGCACAGAGGTGCTGGGGAGGCACCTCTGGGTGAGCTCAGGGCACTGACAGAGCTCTGCTCCCTTTAACACTTCAGCACCCCAAAGCCTGGCCATGCAGACTCTGCCAGATCAAATTCCACACTGATTTGGTGGAAACAGCTGGATTTGCCAAAGGATAAAGGAAAGTGTTTTCCATTAACACATCTAACACCCTGTCAGAGCAGCTCTGGCTGCACACAAGTGCTAATGAGATTTCACTGTGACACCGCAGGAGGAGAGACAGTAATTGGGGCATTTTCTCTCCGTGCCTAGAGTGGCTGAATTAATGACTGGAATTAATCCTTCTGCAAGAGGCAGAAGCTCTCTGGTGAGAGGGGGAGCGGGAGGAAATGAGCTGGGTTGGTGTGATTATCACCTGGCTGAGGACAGGTGCAAGCCCAGGTGGTAACAAAGGTGCTGTGGGTGGCCCTGCTGGGGATGTGGGGCACTCTGAGCAGCCTCAGCTTGCTCTTTGCCTCATCGAAGGCTTTCTGTGTGCCATGCCTGATGCCCAGGGAGCACCTGGGCGGGCAAAGGTGGCCCTGGAGGAGGTGTTGGCCCCCAGGGTGTCCCAACACCACTCATGGGGGTGTTCCCACCCTGACACTGCTGCTGGCAGCCCAGGCAGAGCCCGTGGGTGTGGGATTTCAGCATCTCTGCAGTCCTGGCCCCATGGAGCAGCTCTGGCTCCCTCAGGAGAGCTCAGTTCCCAGGGAGCTGCCCCATGGATGCGCTGGAAAGCCTTCCCAGAGGATTGCAGCAACAGAGGGAAATATTTCTCATCTTAGCAAATGAGAAAAGGGAAAACTAAGGTGAGTGAATGTTTTATTTAATGGGCAATTTAATTGCTGACATCTGTGATAAAAGCTGTTTTTTTTCCCCAAACTGGAATTTGTTTCTATCTCAGGATGAAGCAGGGATGTGGGGGCAAATTCTTTGGAAAGTCCCTTTGAGTCTCATCCAAGGAGGATGGGGAATGAAATGTGGCACATGTTAAACATGTAAATGAGGTACTGATTTACTGATTTATCTGTTTCTCGCATGAGATCTTCCTTGGCTGCATCAAAATTACTGTATTATTTATAAGTCTTAAACATTTAAAATTAGATGTGTGGTTTTAAAACAAAACATCAAAAACCTTAATGCAAACCACATTGTTTCAATAAGAAATTAGATTTAAAGAAAGCAAATTCAAAAAGTTTCTGTGCTGGATCAAACCTGCACCTCATGTGGTTCACATCCATGCTGGACCTACTCTGTAGGACTGGGTTCTCTTTGCAATGATTTGCAACAGTGAACTCAAAATAAACAGATCTGGTTTCATTCATGGAATATTTCCTTGTTATTGAAAAGCATCATTTTCTGCACCGTCCCTTGACATTTCTTGGGGAAATCCTGGAGCCTTGTAGCTCACTGGAGGCACCAGGACACCCCAGCGGAGCCAGCAGCCTGATGTGCAGGCAGCTGCTCTCCTGCCAAGGCCTTGGGAGCTGCTGCTTCACTCTCCACGGGCTGTGACAAACCCTCCAAGGGTACAGAGCCTTCCCCTTGCCCTTGCTGGGCTCCTTGAGAAAGGATTCAGGGGGATCTGCAGAGCACCATCACCCTCTGACTGGCCAAAAGCAAGAGGAACGTGGTGAGCACTGCCAGCAGCCCCTGCTGTTTGTCACTTGGGAGGTGTGGGCTTGCAGCCCTGGAGCCAGCAGAGCTGCACCTGCTGAGGAGATGGAAGGGCTGGAGCTGCTCTGGTCACTGATATTATGATTATTGTGATTTTATGACATTATTAGTGTGAATTATGCCTCTGAGCACTGGGGAGATTGGGCTTGAGAGCCCAGGCACCTCCAGCTTCTGGCCATTCAATCCAGCTGTGTGCTCTGGTCACTGATATTATGATTATTGTGATGTTATGATATTTTGAGTGTGAATCATGCCTCGGAGCATTGTGAAGCTTCTCCAGAGCTGCACCTGCTGAGGAGATGGAAGGGCTGGAGCTGTTCTGGTCCACTGATATTATGATTATTGTGATTTTATGATATTTTGAGTGTGAATCATGCCTCTGAGCATCGTGAAGCTTCTCCAGCTTCTGGCCATTCATGCAGCTGTGTGCTCTGCAAGCAGGGCAGAACACTGATGCTCCTCACTCCCTTCGGGGGTCATTGCCCTGGCATGGCACCCCATAAACGTGTCATCAGTGAAACACAAACCACATGACAGTGAACCACAGCCAGTGCTGCACCAGCTTGTCTGCACTTCCTCTGTAATTGCACTGGCAGTGAGGGTTGCACGGAGGATGGGGGACTCTGGGGCTCCACAGCATGGGACAAGGCTCACGGGGCAGGGGGATGTGCTGAGGGCCATGCTGTACCTGCTCTGTCACTTCACAGTGCTAATGCTCCCAAAATGTGCGGCTTTCTCCCCACCAGGCTTGGAAGGGACTGTTGGGGAAGGATGAAAGTTTGACAAGAAAGTCTCACAGATATGTGTGCTTAGCAGAAATATTTTTAAATGTAGAGTCTGATGAAGGAATAGAGATGGAAACAAGTTTTGATATAGAAGAAAAGAATTGCTGAGCCAGTCTTGCTGGCTAACCAAGGAGGCAAAGGCTGTGTTAGTTAGAAGGGGTTTTTATGGCTTAGAGCAAAGGATAAACCCACCTCAAACAAGAAGATGTTTTTACCAAGCAGAAAGAGAGCACAGGCAAACAAGTCAGCAAAGCTGCAAGTAGAAAAAAAGGTCTCAGAATTTTCCACTGCAAGAAAACTGAAAACCAACTTCTAGCTTTAAACTGTAATGTACTGAGTTTAGTGATTGGAGAACAGTAACATGAATATGGTAATTAGAGTAGTTACGATAGGCTAGAGATAAAAGTTAAGGTATAGATTGGTTCTGCTGTGTTAAGATGCTCAGCAAGGTATAGAATGCAGTGTAACCAAAATAAAAGTGTATAATGCATTGTAACCTAAAGAAAAGTATAGAATGCATTGTAATCAAAACCAAAGGGTCTCCAGGCCTGCCTGCAGCTGGAGCTGACAGCTGTAGGCACAGACTCTGTCACCCCACCACCCTGGGCTGCTGTAACCTCTTGGATGGAATAAATTGCATTTTGGAGAGCAGCCTGGAGTCCCACATCTCTCATTCATACTCTTACAAAGGACCAACACCCTCTGAGCAGGACAGACCCCCTGCCCAAAGCCAGGCCTGGGGCTGGCAGAGGCAGAGAGAGCCTGGCCTGGAGCTGTCCTGCACTGGTGTGAGCAGAGACCAGGGGCTGTGGGGCTGCCCCACTGCTGGGGTGTAGTTGTGTTCACAGGATGAGGGAAGAGATGAGAATCTTGACTCCATGTTTCAGAAGGCTGATTTATTATTTTAGGATATATATTATATTCAAAGAAAATGATATATTAAAACTATACTAAAGAATAGAAGAAAGGATTTCATCTGAAAGGTTGAAAGGAAAAGAAAGGAATGGAATGATAATAAAATCTTGTGACTGACCAGAGAGTCTGAGCCAGCTGGACTGTGATTGGCCATTAATTAGAAACAACCACATGAGACCAATCACAGATGCACCTGTTGCATTCCACAGCAGCAGATAACCGTTGTTTACATTTCGTTCCTGAGGCCTCTCAGCTTCTCAGGAGAAAAGATTCTAGCAAAAGGATTTTTCATAGAATGTGTCCGTGACACTGAGGTGCCAACAACGAGACAGAAACCACCCCAAACCACGGAGCAGGGCAGGAGGCAAGCTGTGGCTCTCTGTGCCACCAGCTGCCATCAGATCCCAGATGTCACTGCCTATTGTCATCCCGGGCTCCTTTGTCAGCCTCTGCCCAGTGCTCCTGATGGGCTTTTTTCATTTGTGGTGTTTGTCACAATGAGTCAACGTTACCCTCAGCAACTCACCCCTCCATCCTGCCCAGCACTGGGGAAGCTGGAATCTTACTGGAGGACAGGAAGCATTTGCTAATACCACATTTAATGCACATTTTTCTAAGAGCAATGGAGGAGCTTAAGGGGGAAAGCATGAACTGCAGGAATTGCTCATTTCGCTTCCTGTGGTTTCATAATTTTGTTGCTTACCAGTTTTGCATTTCAAAAAGCTTGTGGTTTCCCTACAGCCCTCGCTGAGGGGAGGACACAGTAGCATTCTGAGCTGACATGAGATCACAAATAAAAATAATATGATGGCAACTGGCTTTCTGAGCTATGTGAGAAAGAAACACAGCCCCTCTCTGGCTGTGTGTGGCCAGGTGAGGCAGCAAAGCAGAAGCCCCAGCAGGTCAGGGGGAGTCTGGGGGGATGCTGGGGGTGTTTCCATCCAGGGGCACGCAGCCCATCGCTGCTGGCAGGGCACTCACAACAGCACAGGGAGGGCACAGGAGAGGGGCACAGGGTGCCTGTCCCTCCTCTCTTTGGTTTCTGTCTCACTGGGGCCAGTGCAGAGGCCCCAGTGGATAATGGAATAGGCAAATCGTCACTGATATTCAAATTGAGACTTCCCAGAAAATAAATATAGTAAGAAACCTCATGATAGATGCGTTAATAATTGTGTATACACAGTACATGTACCAAATCCTTGTATCTTAATCAATAAATACATACATCACGTTTTCCTAAACTGTTGTAAGCTTGAATGTGTTCTTGAGTGGGTATGGGTGCTGCTCAGCCCTGGTGTGGCCCATTCCCATGGTTTGGAACTTGGCCTCTGCTGTAACCCAGGGAGAGATTTGTCCTGTTCAGCTGATGGACAGCCCAGGGATGTCAGAAGGATGAGCCCTGCTGCCTGGGCTGGCCTTGGGTCAGGTCTGGAGCTGAGCCCCTCATGCAGGAGCAGTGCTGGCACACATGGAAACGTGTCCCCAAGTGCCTCTGGAATGATCCACAGATCAAAAGGACTGCACACAGCGATGGCTGTGAACATCCTCCTCTGCAGACTGCCGAGGAGTCAGCTTGTGTTTACTGAAAGTAAACTTTCAGAGGTAAAGAGAAGCCTATTGGTGAGAAAAATAGTTTTGTGAGCTCAGAATTTATAGCCTGCCTCCATAAAGCTGTCCAGAATCAGTGGATCTTTCCTTCAGATACTCATGTTAAAATAATTTTCATTCTGTTAAATGAAAAGTGCTTTAAGTTTGGCAGGGTTGTGCTGCTCATGCTCTCACCACTTCATAAATAATACTTTATAATAACAGCTCAGAATAAAACAAAAAAAAAAGGGAAGGGGGGTGGGGGGGCAAGGTCTGTGCAGAGCTCTCCTTGTCGGCTGTAAATACCTCTCGTCATGATGTCAGCTCTGACAGAGGATCTGCCCAAATCACTTCCACATGTGCAGCCAGGGGCTGGGCTTTACCTGGACTTTCCACTCAGTGAGTAATGTGGCTCGCAGTCCTGGCAGCATTCGCAGGACTCGGGGCTGCAGACTCCTCTCCGCTTTCCTGTGAACCAGTTGCTAATATTGGACAGTGCAATTTCATCAAATTCTATTTCCCCCAAAACTTTTTCATCCGCTACATAAAAATCACTTCACACTTTCCTGAATGTCTCCCATACGATTTAATTCAAAACACTCAGCCACAGGAGCAGGAGAAGGATGAGCACTCCTCATCCAGACAGAAACCAGAGCCCTGTCAGGCTGCAGCGAGACAGCCTCGACGCTGGGAAGGCACTGAAGTGAGTGTCAAGAAACAAACTTCTTGCAGCACAAGATGCATCCAACTGTTTGAGGCTTGCTGCAGCATTGCAAAATGGGTCTGTAGGGCACCAGAAGGGCTGGGGGGCAAGCAGAGATGGTTGGGGTGCCCAGTGCTGCCCACTGCACCTGGCAGGAGAGAAAGGAGGGGCTGGGCAGATGGTCAGGGATGAACCTGGAGCAGCACAGCCTCTACTGTGCCCCCGTAGCCATCCCACTCTGTGCTCCCACTGGTCATCCTAGGAACCATACCAAAATAAAATAAAATTAAATAAAATGAAATAAGATAAAATAAAATATAAAGTCCCAAGACCCATAAAATAATACTTTTAATGACCCTTAAAAATTGTTTACTAGCCCTTGAAAGGGCTGAACTAACGCGATCTGCTCAGCCATGGCCTGGGTGTGCCAGAGCCCAGGGAATGATGTGTCTGGCCCCACAGAGCAGCCAGGGCATGGAGCACGACCCCCCCCCTCAAGGAGCTTTTCCTCCCCCTCATGGCTCTGCACCCACGATTCCAATCACCCCGCTCTGGGAAGTGCTCTGGGGACACCACTTGCAGGAAAAGCTCGGTAAATCCGAGCCCAGCCGAGTCCCTCCAGCAGGAGGACACGGCCACATGTGGCAGCTGTTAGTCACATCCCCTTTGTCTGTCTGTCCAGACTCAACAAGTACAGCTCAGGGAGCAGAGCAGGCACGAGTGAGGTTTATTTTTGGCCAAAAACCTTGAGAGCTGTGCCTGTGATAACCCCTGGCCAACGTCGCTGCAGAGAAGTGTTTCGAGAAATGCTTCTTGTGTTTGTCGGTGTTAAAAACAGGTTAGAAACTGCGGTAAAATAGTTGATAATTGTTAAGCATGTACTGTTAGTTTTGTTGTTATATTGTAAAAAGGGTTTAAAAGTGTAGTTATAAAAAATAAGATACTCCACATACCATAATGTCACTATAGGACACAAAATAACACAACATGGACATGCTGCTCTTTCAAGGTAAAAGAGAGGTTTTTAATTTCTGACTCCAACATTTATAGATTTCCAAAAGTGACAGTGGATTAGAGGGTGACAGTGCCACCTCTCCAACGGCACTGGACAAACTAACAGCCTATCAGATTTCTCCCTCCTCCATAAAATAATGCAAAACCAATAAGTTATTTACATAAAGTGTGTGAGAAAGTTCATTGCAAGAATGTCAACCTCAGAAGGCTTAGAAGAACTTAAAAAATCAGGGCCAGCACCATAACACACCTCAGTAAAGTGCGCCACAAAGCCAGCCTGGAAAGAACTGTAATGGGCAAATCAAGGTCTAAAACCTTCATGCAAATGAAGGATCCAACAGAAAACCAATCCAGAGGGACAGAAAACAGGATAAAAAAGGGGCATCTGGTCCAGGAGGGGGGAAAGGGCTGTGCTGCTCCCCTGGAACATCAGGGCCATCGCTGCTCCATCTTCAATGGGAACGCTCCTGATCTGCCCAGGCCCCTGCTTTGGGCCTTTTCTTTTATTATAATAAATGCTGAAATCACTTTAGTACGGGGAGTCTGCTCTCGTTTTTAACATGTACTGTTAATTTCGTTATGGTAAAAGGGGTTAAAAGGGCAGTTATAAGAAATTACACCTCAGTAAAGTGCACCACGAGCCAGCCTGGACAGAACTGTAATGGCCAATCAAGGCCTACAAACCTTCATGCAAATGAAGGATCCAAACAGAAACCAATCCAAAGGGACAAAAAAACAGGATGAAAAGGGGCATCTGACCCAGGGAAGGCATCAGGGGACATCACTGCTCAAGGAGACTCAGTGCCAACTGCAGCATCCTCGACAGGAATGCTCCTGCTCAGGCCCCCTTGCCTTAGACCTTTATTTAATTACAATAAATGCTGAAATCACTTTATTAGCGGGAGTCTGGTCCTGTTTTTGACAGTCCTGGAAGCACCGTGAGCTCAGAGCCCGTGGGGAGCTGCTGCTGAGCCCCCCAAGGCCCTGCAGGACACCTTGGGCACTGCTGGGGGAGTTCCTAAATCAGGACAAGGACACCCCAGGCTGGTGGAAGGGAGGCACCGGGCTGCAGGCTCCCTTATCCAGCCCTGGCCCCAGCTTTTGTGTTAGTGGGAGGGAAATCTCCGAGGATTTGGCTCGGAGCAGACAATGATGCCATGAGCAGAGTTTTTCTCAGTGCCAATGAGTCTAACCTAATAAAAAGGGGGAAATTTCCACTGACCCGCAGGGGAGCGGGATGGTGGAGACGGAAAAAAGAGGTGGAAAAATTATATATGACAGTGTAATTGCATTTGAGACGACTTGTATCCAGCCAAGATTCCACAAGAAATTTAGGAAAGAACAACTTTTAGGTCAATCTGATTTTTTTTTTTTTTTTTTTTTTTGTCCTGTGTGTAGGGGGTGGGGGGGGGGTGGAAAACTCCCTTTTGAAAATTGGACTCTGCAACCATATAAGAACTCATAATCAAAATTAATGTGGAAAATAAATTGCTGGCTGGCATCCCTGTCAGTGACGGACACTCTCTGCAAACTCTGCTGCCCTGGGACAGCAGCACGTCCCAGCGTGCCCAGCCCTGCCAAGCTGGCATCTTCCCCTGCTTCCCTTAAAATCGGGTTCTATTGTGCCCCAGGGCTGCAGGGAGGAACAAAAGGATGCCAGAGCTGTGGGCAGGGTGGCAGTGGCGAGGCAAGGAGGGGCCTGCTCACACCCTGGCTGGAGGCAGCACTCCACGCTCTGCTCCTGGGCCATGCCTCATCCTCAGGGGCCCCCAGTCCCTCTCTGGGGACACTTCTGTGGGGTTTCAAGCCCAGCAGACACTGAGTCACATTCTCTGGGGCCTCCTGGAGCCCTCCTGGCACCGTCAGCTGCTCCCTGGCCAGCACAAGGGGCTCCAAGGTTGAGTAAATGATGAGTATGGGGCTGCTCTGGGGCTCCTGGGCATCACACTTCCAAGCTTTTCTCTGCCACAAAACTTCATTTTTTTAATACAGGTGAGACTTAATGAGCTGCAAGAGCCTCTGGAGTGCAGAAGTTGGAGATTTCAGAAATTCCACACCAGTTCAGGGGTCCCCAGTCCCTCTCTGGGGCCACTTCTGCAGCAGTGGGGTTGCAAGCCCCAGCAGAACACTGAGTCACATTCTCTCCGGCCTCCTGGAGCTCCTGGCACCGTCAGCTGCTCCCTGGCCAGCACAAGGGCTCCAGGGTTGAGTAAATGATGAGTATGGGCTGCTCTGGGGCTCCTGGGCACCACACTTCCAAGCATTTCTCTGCCACAAAACTTCATTTTTTTAATACAGGTGAGACTTAATGAGCTGCAAGAGCCTCTGGAGTCCCAGAAGTTGGAGATTTCAGAAATCCACCAGTTCAGGGGTCCCCAGTCCTCCCTGGGGCCACTTCTGCAGCAGTGGGGTTGCAAGCCCAGCAGACACTGAGTCACCCCTCTCTCTGGCCTCCTGGAGCTCCTGGCACCATCAGCTGCTCCCTGGCCAAGCACGAGGATTCAAACCTTGAGTAAATGATGAGTATGGGCTGCTCTGGGGCTCCTGGGGCATTACACTTCCAAGCTTTCCTCTGCCACCAAGGTAACCAGAAAACTTCATTTTTTTAATATAGATGAAACTTATCTGCAAGAGCCCTCTGGAGTGCAGAAGTTGGAGATTTCAGAAATCCCACCAGTTCCTGAAAAAAGAAAAAAAACAGCATCATTTTTACAGCCAGAGCTGTTTGCTCTCTTCAGCAGAAACCTGGGCTCAGTGGAGTCCTCTTTGCCAGCAGGGCACTGAGAGGGGCTCCAGAGCTGTTGCCTCTGCACAGAGGGATTCCTAAGTTTTAACCTGCCTTTGTTAGGGAATGTGCTGCTAATTCCAGTGGTAATTTTATATGTGTCATTTCCCTCCATTATTTTGGTTCAAAAGATGAAGACTAAACGTAGATTTTTTAATTATCCAGATTTCAGATCTTGCCTCTGGGAAAGCTTCAATCTCATCTTTTGTTTTCATTTCTGGATTTTTGCAGGTCTGCAAATGTGTTTGTTTTAATAATGCAGCTGCAGGACAGATTAAAAAAATCAAGCAATTGCTGGCATTTAGTATCTCTAATCCAGCAGTAAGACAAGTCTGCCGATGGTTTACTTAATGTTCAACAGCCTTTTCTGATTAAGGCAAAAGGTTTGAAGTGATTATAGTTTATTTACAAACAAAAGTGGACTTAAATGAGAGTTAATTCCTCCCCCTCCTCCTCATTGGGCCGGGTGCCAGCCACCATGTGTCTGCTTCACTCTCCCTCCTCAAGAGCATCCACAGAAGCCACGGCAGATGTTCCCATCAGGCTCTCCAAGAAGAGAGGTTCCAAGGAAAGGTTCTCCTGCGGGAATGGAGGTGCCCCTGGGGCCCCAGCTCACCCTGGCACTGCCTCAGGTGGGAACCTTGCTCGTTCCCCTGTAGGAAGGTTCGGAATTTCTTCAGCCGATATTGCATGAAAAAAAAAATTAATTCAAGCACTAGCAAGTTTTATTTTCCTTATTGTTAATCAAATAAGCTTGAAAAGCAAGGGGTCAGTGGGGTGAGCAGTGCGCAGCAGCCCCCTGGAGCTGGAATGTCATGTCCCACCTGGCCCTGTAACCCAGAGAGATGGCAAGGGAAAGAAAGAAAGAGCAGGTGAGTGCTGGAAGAGAGGAGGCAAAATATCACTCCCAAGAGATGCACAAGCTAAGGGGATTAAAATAAAAATTAAGTGGATTTTGGTTTGTTTTCTGGGCAAATTATTTTCCAAGAGAAACTTGTGAATGGGCTTGTTTTGTTTTCAGTAGACATCAACATTTACCATTGTATAAAGAAGCTGGAGGGGCAGCACCCAGGGGCTCTTCCAAAGACTCACCTGGGACTCCCTGACAGGTCCTGGCTCCATCTGCAAACACCTGCCACAGGCGCAAGGCACAGCTGGGGGGCTGTGACAAGGGCATTACTTCATTATTTGGATGCTGATGGCCCTTGCTGGGCACAGAGTGCTGGCACCTGCTGCTGGCAGGGCTGGTGCTCGCTGGAGCAGACCCCTCTCAGCCAGGAACCCCCCTTCCAAAAGCGCCTCCTCCCTGCTGGTGGGGTGCATTTTCACGTTGGGTCCAAGGTTTTCTGTAGCTGAAATGGCTTCTGAAGTATCAGAAAGTCTCTTTTTTTTCTCCCAGCCCCCATGACCGAAGAAGAAGTGGAGATTTGTCGGTTCTGCTTTTCGAGGTTGTTTATTTTTCCTTATCTATTCCATTCTTTCTCTGACTCTGCTGAGGTC